>PVKS010004242.1:0-95240 GCA_004027875.1 Aplodontia rufa | reverse complement strand
TTGCAGGAAAGCCGGTGAGCAAACTCCAGCTTTCTTATTTACACTCTAATTAGCGTCCATAATCGAGTTTTCTGTTCCTCGTTAGTCACTCCTGTTGCGCAGGAACCTGCTCCCCTCCAGCTTCCCCAGGTAACAGAAGGGTGTCTCAGGGAGTAACTGAAGTCTGTGTTAACGGCTGTCCCCCTGCAAGGGCTCCCTGAGCCAAGACTGAGGGTAGTGCTTCCTCACCTGGGCTGACCCTCAGGAACCCTGCCTCTCCCACACCATGAGGGCAATGATCAACTGAGACTGTCCTTTAGGAAAGACCCTAGAGTGATCCACTGCTGCTGGGACACCTCCCTCATGCTTTTGTCTGAATCATCATCACATAATTTTCGAGATGGCTGCTATGGCAATCTCGGCACCCAATGGCGTGTTTCCGGCAGGAGTGCCTGTACTGGTGACTCGAGGGTCCCTGCTCACACCCTTCTCCAGCTGAGGACATAACAGCGCAGGAATCGGGCCCCAGTCCTCCACGTGCCACTCTCTGCTGCACTCCTCTGGGGCGGGGTTACTCCATCTTTCAACTTCAGGTTTTTTATTTTCACAAAATGTTGACATAAAAACATGCTTAATTCTGGGGCTGGGACAGTGGCTCAGTGGTTACAGCACTTGCCTGACATGTGCAAGCGAGGAACTGGGTTTGAACCCCAGCACCACGTACACAACAAAGTGTCAGAGCAACAAAAGCCACAAGAAAAACTAAATAAAATTGATTCTCTTTCTCTCTCACTGTTGCTTTCTCTTTAAAAAAAAAAAAAGCTAAATTCTAACAAAGGGGTCAAAGAAGAACCGAGCATAGAAAGGAATAAAACTAGCAAGTATCAAACTGTGTACAATAATGCTAAAAGCAATACCTTGAAGAAGCTTGGTAACACTAGTGATTCTAACAGAAAAGAACAAAAACTCAAAGACGAAAGAGTCCAGTTTCTAATTTAAGAAATAAGAGTAACAACAGATTCAAAGAAAAAGAGGGGAAAAGAATAAAGTCAAAACTTAATGAAACTGTGCAGGACACAGAGCATTTGAAGAAAATGAGAAAATGTCATGGTAAAAAGAAAAAAACAGATAAACCTGACAGCACTATCAGGGAGCAGAAAGGCACAGGGGAGTCACCAGCCATGAAAAACAGAGCCCTCCCCACAGGGCCAGCTGGGAAGAGCAAGAGAACCCTGAGAAGGGAGCCTCCAGCCTCGCATAGTTTAAATGAACCAGCAAGACCTTAGAACAAATTCAGGAGGGGGCTGGAGAGGTGGCTCAGTGGTTAGGGTGCTTGCCTAGCATCTGCAAGGATCGGAGTCCAAACCCCAGCACCATGTACACAACAAAGTGTCAGAAAAACCAGGTGAAAAAATAAACCTCATTCTTTCTCCCTTAAAAAAAAAAATCAGGAAAGGAATATTATTTGAAAAACTAAAATTACAAATCAACATGTCTTGAACATTGATACAAAATTCTTCGACAAAAGATTAAATCTTAAGATCTAGTTGTATATCTGAACAGACCAAATATCATGTCCAAATTGGTTTTACCAAATGAATGTAAGTCAGTTTAAACATCAAAACCAAATAATAAAGACTGCAGATCTTATAAACAAAGAAACAACTTTTGATAAGAGAGCCATTTATAATTTTAATAATTTCAACAAATAAAAAATAGGAGATGACTTCATTAAGGAAAAAAAATACTGATCTCCCGCCCATTAAAAAAAAAAAAAAAGACAGCAAGCACTTAATAGTGAAATACTAGAAGTATTTTCTTTAAATCAAGAGTAAGGCAATGGGGGCTGGAGCGATGGCTCAGTGGTTACAGTGCTTGCCTGGCATACACAAGTACTTGGGTTTGTTCAAACCCCAGCACCCATGTGCACAACTAAACATCAGAGCAATGAAAGTCATTGAAAAACTCAATAAAGACTGATTCTCTCTCTCTCTCTCTCTAACTGTCCTTCTCTCTTAAAGGAAAAAAAAGAGTAAGGCAATGATACCAACTATTGTTTTCTGTTGGCATCTTATTGGATCCAGAAGAGTAAGACAAGAAAATATCAGCAGACAACTTTTTAGAATGAGTAAGAAGTCAGCTGGATAGCTAGATATAAAAGCAATCTTCAAAAATATATTGCATCTTGATATTTTGAAGAAATAACAAGGGATGATAGGAATAGAGGGGAAGGGGAAATGTTGGAACTGAGATAAAGCAAGGTACATTCCGAGCAGTTATAAATGTCACTGTATATACTATAGCCAATATATAAAAAATGTTCTTCATAGGTATAAGAATTATGTCACTGTATTTGGGTTTTTTAGGAACAGAAGAAAGGCAGGGATCAGGGAATGGGAGGAGGGAGGTAGAGGGATGTGGAGGGGGGGATACTGAACAAATTACATGCATTTAGCAACATGTGACAACTAATCCCAACATTATGTAAAACTATAATGCACTAATAAAATATAAATTTTAAAAAATATATTCCATTTTGATTTGCCAACAAGAACTACCAAACAACTGAAAGAAGAATCAGTGAGGCTGGGCTGGTGAGGTCGGTGGTAGAGTGCTTGCCTAGCATGCATGAGGCCCTAGGTTCAAATTCAAGAAAGAAAGGAAAAGGAAAGAAGAAAATTCAACGAACGAGGCACAAATAAATGAAGTTCTAAGAAACAAACCCAGCAAAATGTATACAAGATCTAAATGGAGAAAAATCCAAAGTGTTAAAGAAAACAGCATCTTTCTGGATGGGAAGGCTGAAAACTGTAAAGATGGTCAGTCTGCCTATCCCAATCCAAAAGAAAACTCCAGAAACTTTTTTTTAAAAAAACTGATTCTAAAATTTAAACAGCAGACCAAAAAGCTAGACACAGTCAAAGCATTCATGAAGATGAATAACTCTAGGGATCTGCACTATTCTGCACAGTTTATAACATATTGCAAACTGAACATGGAGACCACAAAGCAGCAACGATCAGCACACTGCGATTAAGAAATGCAAGACACATTGACAGAGGAGCTAAGAAAAAAGCCCATTTGCAGACAGCAAGGTAACATAGTACAGCAAAGGAGAAACCTCCTTCAGGGACACTGGACATCTGTACTCATGCGTGCACTGCAGCCCACACTTGGAAACACGCAGAAGAGAATGCCCATCCACCGATGGACAAGGTACATGGTGGAATACGATTCAGCCACAAACAGGAATGAAATCCTATCACTGGCAGCATGGGTGGAAGTGGAGATCATTACATTAGATGAAATGAGCCAGAGACAGATAAAATGTGTGATGTCACATGTGGAATCTAAAAAAGCTAATCATAAATAGGATGAGATCTGCAGAACGGTGGTTACCAGAGGCCAGTGAGAATCGAGGTGGGGAGGGACGAGAAAAGGGCCATCACTGTGCACTGCTACAGGAGGCAGGAACAAGAAGTTCTGGGTGCCACTGCACAGCAGGGGAACTATAGATGACAATAACATAGTGTACATTTTTAACAGTTACAAAAAGAACTAAATATTTTCACCATAACAATGATACATGTTCAAAAACGTAGCTATGTTCAAACTGATTTTAACATTATACGATGCATACATGTATCAAAACTTTTCATGCTACACTATTAATGTACCATTTAAAAAAAAAAACTTTAATTAGGAAAAATAAAAAAGGGGGAAAATACCAGCAATGGTTATTCATTTGGCGGCAGAGGGGGAAACTGAAACCCTCACACTAAATTAAAAAAATACACCTTTTTTTAAAAAAGAGGAGAGAGGGACAGTGAGAGAGAAGGAATCTTTTATTTAGTTTTTCATATGACTTTTGTTGCTCTAATACTTTGTTGTATACATGGTGCTGGGTTTCAAATCCATGTCCTTGTGAATACCAGGTACCCTGTCTGCCGAGCCACTGCTCCAGACCTAAATATACTTTTAAAAAAATTAAATATACTTAAAAAAATAAACTCTGATGTATTTTTAATCTGAAATATGGAAGCCTTTTAGAAGAAAATACAGGAAAAGATAAAATGTGTTTGCAGTAGAGAAAATTTTAGATGATCAGTGTGAGTCTATATGGTCTAGAAGACCTCATCTTCCTTCTTTCCTCTCCTCCTCTCCTCCTGTCCTCACCCCCAGAGGGCAGTCAACCAGCTGTCCCATCCCAAATGGCTGAGGTTGACCAGCTCTCTCAACCTAAGACAATCAGCGTGGGACTATGTGGTCTAGATGGCTCTGTCTGTCTGTCTGTACATCCCTCCATATCTCCCTCTCTGCCACAAAATCCCAATGAAAAATAGTAATCATAAATAGATTAATAGATCGAGAATATTAAAATCAAAAGCTTCTGTTTACCAAAAGGCACTTTAAAGAAGGAGAAAAATCAAACCAAAAGTTAAAGCAAATACAATGACTGAAGAAAGAGTTGATGTCTAAAATATATGAGGACAAAGAACTCGATGTTTTAGAAGATACAAAACGGGCAAACATGTTGGTAAAGCACCACAGAGGAAGCATGTCAGATGTCCGCGCAGATTCCACAGACGGCCATCGGCCTGAAGCTGCCTCCTTGCTCTGAGCTCCTCTCCAAACACTGCAGCCTGAGCTGAGAGGACAAAGGGAGACCTAACCTCTTTCTACCCTTTTGTAGTACACAGCTGGGATCGGCCCATTGCAGAGAGCTGACTGACCATGCCCAGTGGCCTCTGCTCTGGTGCCCTTCCCTCGTGGCTTCCAGGTTCAGCTGTTTGAACCCTCTGCTCACCATGCCAGGCAGCACTCACTGGCCTCTTCAGGTTCTGAGTGCCAGCCAATTCACGAATCTGCCCTATCTCAAATAAACTGTTAACCTTAATGCGTCCAAAGCTTTCCTTCTGACATTAGTACTCATACATTAAGAGTCAAATGAGGGACTGGAGAGGTGGCGCTGCAGTTACGGTGCTTGCCTGGAATGTGCAAGGACCCAGATTTGAAACCCTGCACCACGTACACAATTAAGTGTTCGAGCAATGAAAGCCACATGAAAACTAAATAAAAAAATAAATAAAGTCTAGAATCATCTCTCTTTCTCTTCTCCCCACTCTTAAAAAAAAAAAAAGTCAACTGAAATACTATTTTACATCTACTCAAATGGAAGAAGTTAAAAAGACCAAGCATACCATGTACTGGATACCACAAAATGAATTCTTAGATCCTAAAGGTGGGAACAGACCAGGTAACAGTTCACATCATCGTGTGGGGTGGACATCACATTCACCATGCCCTACAATCTCTCATAGGGCACGAGGAAGGGAACATGCTCACAGCTATGCTGAGTTCCTAACTTGAATCATCAACTGATGGGTGGACAAGCAAGTCTCTTCACACGGCAAAACAGTGTTGTCACAGTAAGCAGCCGCCACATGCAATGACATGGAAGAGTCCGAGGACACCGCTGAAGAAAAAGGAAGCGGAATCCCATACATCTCACTGCTCCAAAGCCAACACCCAGGCAAAGCTCACAAGTGCACTGTACAGAAATGCGGACCACAACAGCAAGGACGGGAAACACCTCTGAGGAGCGGGGGTGGTGAAGGGCGACCACATGCAGTGGACAGAGCCATGCATTCCAGTTCCTGATCTGGGCGGAGGCTGAGATTACCACGCTGTGCCTCATAACTTCCCGTGTCGCCTGTGTTAATTTATTTGTGCCAGACACTATATGCTGAAATCTTAAAGTATTCAAGCTCATTCAAGAAACAGCACATTAAAAACTCTGCTAATTGGTCTATTTATTTCTTTACAATCGATTTGATTCACATTCCATTACCACATCTGTGACAGTCATTATTTTATTTAAATCCTGCAGAATAATTTTAAAAAGTGCCAAACACAAAGCACCTTAAGGAAACGCAGACATTACCATGCTGACTGGGAGAGGTATGTGACTGCTGCGTGCCTCGAGCTATCCTCCAACTGGCTGAGATCAAAATGAATCAAATTAGTCTTTGCCTCCTAAGCAGAGAAAGGAAAGGAACTACAGATGACAATAACGTAGTGTACATTTTTTAAAGTTAGAATGAAGAACTAAATAAAGAACACTTCAGTGTGAAACGGTGATCTGCCAGGGATGACTCATCAGAGTCTAGAACAAGTGACCCTCTAGTTTTACAATACGCATCCTTTGATGGAATAAGAAAAATAGGTAACTGGAAAAGAACAGATGTGAGAAACCTCAATACGCTGTTACTCAGACTTTTCTCTCCTGGGTTAAGAAGGAATTGATGTTATTCCTTTCTTATATTTGGAAGGAAAATCGCTTTATTTGTAATTTGCCCAGAATTTCCGTGTCAAGCTGAAAGCCAAGTGGCAATTCTGAGCAGGGAACGGTGGGGACAATGCTCGCTTGGTATGCATCCTAGGCCTGCCAACTGCAGCCTACTCAATTATTCAGAGCCTCATTATTCAATTTCTTTTTCTAGAACCTTTGTTCCGCTTCCTCCTTTCTATCAGGCACTTAGTTCACTTTGTGAAGAAAGACAAGCTCACACGTTACTTGGAGCAACTCTGAAGCATTACTGGATGGGAGAGAGCACGTTTGGAAAGGAAGCCCTCTCGTGGCAGTGGCAACGTGGGCACGGTGGCCACAGCAGCATCCCTTCCCTTGTGAGCACTGCTTTGCTGCAGCAATGTCCTCGAAAGGTCAGACTGGATCTGGACCTTCCTGAGTTCCACAGAAGACGCTAAGGCTGCCAAAGTGGCTGCCTAAGTCCTAGCACCAACACCCCATCCTGGAGGCTGCCCTGGCTGTCCCAAGGGAGGGAGAACTGGGATTGCGAGAACTTATATTCCAGTGGGTTATCAATCAGATTTAAAGGAACATTTTTAAATTGTTGTCCACTGGAACCCTATTTAGCTAAATTACTGTCAAAATATTCCACCAAATAAAATAATATATCATGCAATATACATACAGAGTATACTTTACTTCCCCAAAAGATGAAAAAAATCTAATTGATTTTACACATTAACAGTGTAGGAACACTAGTTACTACTGCCCATGTGCTGTTCTTCAGCTCAGGTATTAAAAACACAATATGCTTTCTATTATGAGACACAATTTTGCCTTTCAAGCTCTGAGTTTGAGTTCAAAAGTATACCCCTGTAAAACCAAGGAAACGATACCAAGACAGCCCAGTTATCTTCTCTTGCCCTTTCTCCCCCATTCTAAATGTATCCATGTAATAAATCCTTTCACAGTCTGTGCGATCCCGTAAGAATATGGATGTGTTCACACACACATACACACGCACACGCACACAGGCGTAACAGGGTCATACATTACAGGCCACAATACAATGTCATTTTTCTTATTTAACAATAGGCTATCACCATCAATGTTTCTGTTAAAGCTGCAAGATATGCCCAAATGTAATTTATTACAATTTATTGATTTTTTTTTTCCTGCCTGACATTCAGGTTGTTTTAACTATCATAGATTTTTGTCATTACAAAAAAATATTGTTGATGCCTGAAAAAATACACACGTGTGTTACCACTGGAACACACAAATGCGTGTTATCATGTAAAAGCATGCATGTGCACACACGCCATCACCCGAACACACATGCATGCACATGAAAGGCACACACGTGCTGTCACGTGAACATGCATGTGAGCATGCGTCGTCACACGAACGCACACATGCGAGCAAGCGTCCAGGCCCATGCTACTGTACTTCTACTACTGGAGAATCTCAGAAACAGCGCAACAATCCCCCACACTCCTACTAGTGAACGCATCCACCTAAGACAAACAGTTCTAGGATATGCGTGTGTGCAGCTATTGCACAACAAAGGTCCCTGGAACATCAGGACCCGGTGGCTTCAGTGACACTTCTACTTCTGTGCTGGGTACACTCACTGACTCAGTACAGTGCACTTATGGGACACCTAAGGGCATGTGCTCAGAACAGATCTATGCGGAGGGGAACCGGAACTTACCTTTTTTTGAAACTTCTGCCCCATTAAGTTCTTTTTGTGCTTCTTCAATTTTGTCTGAGGAAAAACAGTAAAATTTATAAATCAGTATCCACTCCAAATAAAGAATACAGCAAAGCAAGCATACTACTTATACGGAGTGCCAGACACAATACACATTTGTTGAATGAATTTACTCATGAAATAAATGTCTATAAACTGCAAGGCACATTTCCCTTTAAATTTGTATTTATAATTCTAATCCGTTCTGAGTCACAAGGATCAATTGCTATCAATGTTTCCAAAACACAAATAATTAGTGCCCTTTGAGAAATCAATTATGGGTAAAAATGCTTGGCTGCCTAACAGAAATATCTAAAAATAATACTTCCCTTATACACAAAGTGCCCAACAGGACTGTTTTTAAAGAAATGACAAAAGCCTACTAGAGCAGAAACGGGACTAAGCAGAGTTCACAGACAGTGCTGTGGTTCTGATGTGGCTGAGTGTGTCCCCTGAGGGCCACGTGTCATAAGCACGGTCTGCGATGCAGAGTTAGGAGGGGGGCATGGTGGGGGCGGGTCCTTGGGGACTACAGTTTGGATGGAAAATGTCCCCCAGAAGACTCTATGTTGAAGGCTTGGTCCCCGGTGCACACTGTTCAGAGGTGGGGATTTGGGGACAAGGCTGGATCATGAGGGCTCCGACTTCATCAAGGGACCAATGCACCAAAGGATTCATATGGATGGCACTGATGGGAGAGGGTGGAAACTGCAGGAGCAGGGCCTGGATGGAGGAGGTATGCACAGGGCATGGGCCCTGAGGAGTGCATCTTGTCCCTAGCCCCCATCTCAGTCTCTCTCGCTCTCTCTGCTTCCTGGTTGCCAGGAGTGAGCAGCTGTCCTCTGCCAAGCTCTTCCATCCTGATGTTCTGTCTCACCACAGGTCTAAAAGCAATGGAGCCAGCTGACCTTGGATGGAAACTGCTAAGAGCGTAAGCCAAAGGAAACCTTTCTTCTCTTAAGCTGCTGTTCTCAGGAACTGTGTCACAGTAATGGAAAGCTGGCTAACGGATACTCTACCCTTGCGAGGGATTAAGGCAGTTCTCATGGGATGCTGAGGACAGTTCTTGTAAGACAGCTGTTATGAAGGAACAAGAGTGCCCCCAGCCCTGTGGCCTCCTGTCTTGCCAGGTGAATTCTCCCTCTTGCATGCAATCCAACCACAGTGCCATCCACCATGAGGTGATGCAGGCAAGAGGGTCCTTGCCAGAGCCAGCACCACGCTGTCTGGATATTCAGACTCTGAAACGGTGAGCTAAATAAGCCTCCTTTCTTTCTTTCTTTTCTTTTCTATTTTAAGAGGGAAGAACAGTGAGAGAGACAGATGGGGGGAATCAACTTTTAATTTTTACTGAGTTTTTCACATGGCTTTCATTGCTCTGACACTTAGTTGTGTCTGTGGGTGCTGGGGTTTGAACCTGTGTACTTGTGCATGCCAGGCAAGTACCATAAATGCCAAGTCACCGCTCCAGCCCCCGCCTCCTTTCTTTACAACATACCCAGGTTCAGGTACTGATCAGACAACCTGATGGTTAAGACAAACATGGAAGACAGAAGCAGATGAAAATCAAAGGGAATGACGCGCTGAGCAGCAGCGTGGCAGGATAAGGACTGTCCCCTGATGAGAGCGGAGTGTTGGCAAAGTGTGAGGACGAAGTACTGCATTGAAGAGATGCTACATAAAATGACAGAACTGCTGTCGATGCAAACAGCCCTGCAGGGCAGGAAGGGCCCTGGGAGTGCTGCCTCCCAGTGGAAGGGGAGAAGGCCGGGGTGAGGCTCAGGGGCAGAGCGCCGCTTGCTCGAGGACTTGGGTTCAACTGCCAGCGCTGCAGGAAAACTAAAAAATAAAAAACAATCAGGAGTGGATGAGGAGCTCTGGGCACACCTGGATTTTATAAATAGGACCAAGTTCCACTTTGGTAGCAGCTAATTTGAATTTTAACGGTAACACCTATTTGATGATGATGGTAGCTGGTTCAAATTTAATGCACTGGTCCAAGCACATCTTACAAAGATAAAAGGCACAGAATTCCCAGGGCACTATTTCATACAGAGCAGAACGCGGCAGCAATAATTGTGTAATTTTAGGCAGCCCGCGAAATCATGGCTTAGGTAAGCATTCTCAAATTATTATTCCTTCACCCACGTAGATAATCAGCCCCTGCCTTCCGACAGACTAATAGGATGGTCCAGACACATCTCCCTGCTAAGGCCAAAACCAACTGGCCACCAACACTCTAACAGGGCCCCCCACTCTAGATAAAGGCACGCACTCCAAGGCAGCCCCTCAACTCTCGTCTACCTGCCTTTCACCACCTTGCCAGGCAAGTCAGAAATTCACACTACTCCAACCTAGGAATCAAACTTCGTTCCACTGCATACTGACCCGAACGAGGCAGAGGGGGGCCCAGAATGCAGGAAACACACACACTTGAAAGAGGAGCCATTGTATCCCCGCAAGGGTCAAAAATACCTAAACTCCATCCTGACAAATACATCTCCACAGCATGTCCTGTTTGCTTCCTGCTCATTACCGGATCCAGAATACAAGTCGGGGAGAGCACAGACAAGCCTTGGAAGCAGGACAGCTTTGTTTTACACACTGCAGTTATTTCTCATGAAATGATGAACTGGAATTGAAAAAGTCCTTGAGAAAGCCCAAACACATAAAATGCATAAACTGGGGACCGGGGACGAAGCTAAGCTGATACAGTGTGTGCGTGGCAGGTGTGAGACCTGGATTTCACCCCCAGCACTGAAATAAAGACAGAAAGAAAGAAAAAAGGATTTTGTGATTTTGGCATAAAGAAAGAAAAAAATGTTTCAGGAGATAGATATTTTTAACCTGATTTAAATATTACACAATGTAAATATATATTGAAACAACACATGTTACAACACAGACATATAAAATCTTTATGTTTTACGTATCAATTAAAAATAAAAATAAATAAAAGAAAAAATCAGTGCAAAAGATGCGGAAATTGGATCCAGCATTCAGCAGTAATTTTATTCCAAGGGGAAAAAATACCAAGGTATGGATGAAATCTATATGAACTTAAGTAACCAAAGAATAAGAGCAACTATTCTTAAAAAAATAAAATACACTAAGTACATTGTAAATATCCAAACTGTAAATAAATAAATCATATAATTTAAATGTATAGTTCTTAGAAACATTAAAAAGGTGGTTTTACTACCAAGGTACTATTATTTCTATGCCAGCAGTTCATCTACACTTAAGAATCATAAATAACATATGTGTATATATTCTACATCACCGTAGTAATGACTGTGCTTTCGAGACTTTCTGCACATAATTGCACATTATACAACAAAACAACTTTTTATTACAAGAATCAATTGTGACTCAAAGCAACAAAACCTTGCAACTTAAGAAATATTTAAAGAATAGCTGTTAATGTAAATCTACAATGCACCAATAAAAAAAAGTAGGAAAAAAGAATAGCTATTATTTAGTATATTGAGACAGCAACCTCTGTTTGCACTTCAACATAAATTCTTACAAAAATGACCTCAGTTTACATCTGCTCAGAAGGTACTAGACTTTGGTAAATTTTCCATTAAGTTAGCATCTTGTCTCAACAGTAAAGGCATATATATTTGAGTTCCTGATTTAGATGATCTCTTCCACCAAATGTAATCAGCATCTACTCCAATGCTTTTACCTACAGCACCAGGTCAATAGGTAAACACAATCTTCAATCAGAGACCTTCTAACAGCCATTATGAAAAGCTTCTGCTTCCATCCATCTTTATAAAAAGTCCTGTTTATATTTAACCTGTGTTTCATAATTCTGATAAATATGATGTATTTTGAAAGCAACCTCCAAAATCATTGAGAAAAAGGTCACTTATTATCTGCTCTTAATTGGTCCATACAAGACGACTTCCCGATGTTTGAAGCAGTGTGAACGGAGTTTTTTTTCACTATGATCAGGGCAAGAGATGTACTTTTCCATCCCAACCTGTTACACATGTGTATGCATTATGTGTGTGTGCGCAGCTGAGAGCCAAGCTCGCCCACACGCTGCTTTCTATCCCTGCCTATTAAAAATGAAAAATAATGTCCCTGACCAGCTCCATTAACTCCAGGACGCACCGCTGGACTGAGCCCACAGCGTGGAGCTCAGGCATGTAAGGAGCAGCCCATGCCTCGCTAAGGGTGCCGCATCCCAGCAATCCCTGCTTTGTGGGCTGGGAGATGGGCTTTAAATTCCCAGATGCCCCCAACTTGTCCTCCCCACAGGCACTGTGATGATGGCACCAAAATCACAACGAGTTACACACGCAGAAATCGATTAAAGGTCTGTTCCGGGTAACAGGTGGATGACTGCCACCTCGATTCTGCCACCCACCCCTCGCACTGCTCCACCCGCCTGCAGCCTCACTTCTAGCACCCAGACAGCCTCCCTCTGCACCCTGCCCTAAAACACGAATTACTAAGATGCACTGACGTAGAACCTACTGAACTGTAAAAGGCACCTCTGTTTTCGGAAGGAGCTGCCATCTGATTGAAGGAAGATCACCATATGTGACAGTACTATTTTTACTACTGAATAAAGCTCACTCCTACGTCCTCTCACTGTACGTCAGCACAGTTCCCTGCTCTCACGGATGACGCTGCAGCTACTTCAATGGCACTGAACAGACTGGATCCAGCACATAGGACCCCACACAGAGCACTCCCCGCTTCCCTACGGAATCAGCCAAGTTGCACGCCGGAACCCACCTCTGTCTTCAGGGGACAGCACACTAGGACAGTGCTGAAAATGGGCATTGGGACCCATAATATTTCAAGTTGAAAACGCTGTCTGAAATAAGTGGAAAACCCAAACTCAACTCTGAGCTAAAGAATATGAAAAATGTGAAGAACTAAGTAAAAATTCTAGAAAAACATACAATTACCCAAATTGATTCAGGAAGAGGAAAACCTGACCACAGTAACCCAGAAGACACTGAGAAAATTACAGAGTAACACAGAACTGACAAGAGTTAATGCCAGATTCTTCCATATTTAAAGAATAAAGCGTCTTCTCAACTGTTCCAGAACACAGGGTGCAGGAAGGTGACCTGAATCATGAAGGGAAGCTGGCTTGGACTTGCCATCCCAATCTGACCGAGGTGGCAGAAAGCCAGTACTAGAGTTGTGTCTACATCAAGAGGGATACACGCAGGAGAGGAAACCACGTCCACGCAGGGTCCACAGCACAAATCAAAGATGTTTCAACATTCAGAATCCAGTTACAGGTTGGGCAGTGCTTGTCCGAATGCTTGGGACCAGAATTTTTTTTGGATTTCAGATGTTTTCAGATTTAGAACACAGAACTCAAAAACAAATTCATGTGTTCCACATATGAACTGAAGATTATTTTATACAGTATTTTACTGTGTCTACAGTCTGACTAAGATCTATCATACGAAGCCAAAATGTGGAATTTTCCACAACTGTAGTGTGTAACTTAAAAAGTTTCAGATTTTGGATTTTTGGATTAGAGATGTTCAATCGGTATTGTAATTTGTAACAATTTATAACAGCAACAGTGCAAAGGAGTGATTTAAATAACTAAATTGTACTTTATTAAATCACCTCTATCTTTAGTGCTGGGGAGGAAAAAAACCTCAATATTACATAGAATAGGATACTCTTCATGGTATTAACCACATGTAGCTCTAAAAAAATATTCCCAAAGAAAGGAGCCAATCCCCATGTTGTCTGCCCTCATGTGGCTCCTACAGGCAGCCTGCCCTCATCTACTCCCCAGCCCTTGACCACCCTGGCACTGTCCCCACCCCAGCACAGCGTCCCTCACTGAACTATGCTGTTCAACAGAAGGCGCAGATGCCTCCATCACTAGTCCCTCAACACACAGCTATCTAGTAAATGAATTAGTACTGCAATATTTACTGCAGCGTCTTCCCCTACAAAAACCTAAGAGAAATCTTACATGTCAGCAACAGGGGACTGACTGAATAATTAGATACTTCCAGACAGCACAATAATATTTAGCTGCTAAAGGTGTTTTCCAAAATTACTTATTGCAGGGAAAATGCTCAAGGAATATTATGTTAAAAAGAGCATAATTCTAAACATGGTGTGCCACATGGGTGAATGTGTCTTCTGCACAGACAGGGAGACACAGACACACACACAAGATACATGCATCCAGGTGGGGAAAATATAAAGGGACATCTGGGGAAGTATATCGCTAGATACTTTTCATTTTACCATTTATGTTTTCTTTAATTACTGAATTATATATAATACATGCAAATATAAAAAGAAATATTTAAACTCAGCATCTTTTTAAAATGTTGGCCACATATCCTAAATTCCAAATTTCCAGATCATGTGAAAAACTATGGGATAATTTCTAAACCATGAGAACACCATAGACTGAGCACCCCTGATCTGAACATGCAAAATGCTCCAAAATCTAAAATCCAGTGCTCAAAAAATTTCAAAATTAAGAGCATTCTGAGTTTCAGTTTTTCAGGTTAGGGATGATCCACCTGTAAATTTGATGAAAATATTTTTAAATCAAAAAACTCAAATGTGAAACACTTCTGCTTCCAAGCATTTGAAAGAAAGGATTGACCTATACCCATGATTGGTTCAGACCAGAATGTTTCTAAGAGTCCCTGGGGCATCCCCACGGACACTGCAAGCCAACAGTCCTGAGCACAGGGCCTCAGAGGTAAACAGCAAACCTTACGCGTGTCTAAGTCTAACCATATCCACTGGGTGACAGGGCTCAGGGAGAGGAACATTAGGAATCTGAAAGCAGAGGTAGGAAACAGAGTCTGTTAGGAACGCAAAGCGTAATTCTAGAATATGTAATTCCAGAGGAAGCAGGTCTAGAGGCAAAGATTGGGAACCATGCTCTTATACCATGCCACAGAATTGGTGGAAGCAAAACCCAACTCTTCTCTGAAGTAATTTTACTGCAGGCATTAAGATTTTTGAAAACCAGCTCTAACTTTTGATAGAATAATTCACCTTCTGAAAACTTATGCTGAAGCTACGAAAGGAGAGAACAAATTCTATTCATCACACTGTGTTTTATGATGGGGAAAAAAACTAATCAGCAGCACCTGGGATGTAGGAAGTGCTCAGTGGATATTTGTTGAACATGTAAATATTCAGGAAGTGGTTAAATGAATTAGGGCACCACTATATGACAGAACAGTACAGACCCATCACAAGGTAGGTTTCTAGCAGACCTACCGAATCAGACACTACAAGAACGGTGCCCCAGGCTGCACTGATGCACTTTGATGCCTGGTTGGGATCCCGGCCTGCATCACCAATGATCACTGGTAGAAAGGGAGGCAGCCGAACGTACAAAGAAAAAAGCTCAGGAAGGCCAAACACCGAGTGGCCAGGAAAAACTGGAGAAGCACCAAGAGTCTCAATGGCAAGACAGCAGATGATGCAGATCATCAGGACCAAGGATTCAACAGTGGAAGAGGCCACCAGGGCTGCTTCCCAAAGGAAGTGGGGTCTGTGGAGGCTGAAGAGCACTGGCTAAGGAAGTGAGGGGACCAAAGGCAGACCCGAGAGTAAAGCAGAGCTGTCTTTCAAAGCACTGAGCGAGAGAGAGTGGAGCAGGACCAGAGAGCTCACAGGGATGGAGGAAGGAAGCTTGTTCAGCTCCTTCTGTTCCTCCAGGATGCTCACTGGCCAAGGAGAGAAGCCAGGGAGAGTCAGGATATGGGAAAGGACTTGGAGAGGCAAGGTTCTGAGGACAGCAGCAGGGGTCCAGGCAGAGGGCTGCCTCAGACAGGGGAAGGTCCTGGCTTCTCTTAGGCCAGAGGGAAGGAAGGGCTAAGTCCAAAGCCTGCTGCAGGAAGGGGGATCTGGGGAGTTCCTGCCCCAGCGCCTCAGCACTGAGGTGAGGGCTGGGCATCAACAAAGAACAAGGAGTACCAAAATCGGAGAGGCTGGACGCAGGCAGCGATGGGAGGCGGAGGGCTGCTCCTCACTAAAGACGAATGAAGCCTGCTGAGCGGCACCCAGGGCGCTGAACGAGGAAATCGTCAATTTTTGGTGGCTCCAGTAAGCACAGTAGTGGCATTTATTCTAAGAACGTCTGACAGCCTGGAAGAGGCAGTAGAAGGAAGGAATGCCAAATTCAGGTTTTCCCAGGAGGAGGAACACGGAATCAGTGAGATGAAGCTGCTGGAGAGTAGTTAATGCCATGGAGCAGATGAACAGAACAGCTAGGAAGGGAGGGACAAGACAGATGTCGGTCCCCAGGGCAAGTAGCTGAGCAGGAGGGGACTGGAAGCCTGATGGTCCCAGAGATCTAGAGGGCTGGCAGGGGCGATTGATTGTTGACAAATAGTTCAAGGGTTTTCAAAAGACCCAGGCTGGCTATGGGCAAAGCAGGGCAGAGCGAAGGTGAACCAGACATGAACGATGCTTGTCCCAGCATGGCGATCAAGAGGATCTAAAACGTGAAAGTCCCAATCTTTCTGCACTTTAAGGCCTCTGTTTGAAAAAGTGATCATCTACCCTTTTCACAAATCATGCATCTGTCATGATGCTGAGAAAAACCTGAAGAGGTTCAAAGAAAAAGGTAGATGTGACCTCCATTGTGCTTTCAGAATGCACAGCTGCTTCTCTACACCTGGGCATCAAAACCGACCAGCAAAGCAGCAAAATGTACGCAGACACACAAAGAATGTGGCACAGCAAACCATCTAACAAGGCATTAAAACGTTTTCTGTCCCCTCGTGATATGTCTAATTATTTATATACAGACAGCAACCACCTGGTTTCACTTAGAAGCCTCAACCAGCCTCCATCAGTGGAGCTGAGAACTGCGGAGGCCCTTTGTTTATACCGCACTTTTGACAGTCGGGGAGAGGCTCCAGTGAGATCTCCAACCCTGGACGATGCTAAAGGACAGCTGGTTTTGGGTTGAGCACTCATTCCTACGTTCGAAAAGCAAAGCAACTTCCCAAAGTCCCCTTCCTGAACCTCGGGTTGTTTTAGAGCCCACCAAAGCCCAGAGGGGACTAACCTCAGTGAAAAGGCTCATCAGAGGGCTGCCAAAGCAACTTAGCCCAAGGCGGAGATCCTCAGTCCCGCTGCTCCAGGTCCTGCTGTGACAGCTCTTTCCACACTCCCAAAGCCAGCAGAGCCCAAACCTGCTGCATGTCTGCCTCATTTAGTACCAGGCTGCACCCCACACCAATTAAATACGCATTTTAAAAAGTTTCCCAGGTGACTCCAACATGAAGCCAGCCTCGAGAAGCGATGTTCTCTACATTACAGATATTATCAGGTCAAGATTCAGAATTGTATAAAATGCAAGAAAATAAATCTTATCAGCCAGTTCTTCGAAGCCACATTTTATCAAGTGCCAGGGGCAGCAGCAGAAACCTCATCTGTCTGCTTCATCAAAGTCGCTGCTGCTATCAGTGGACGCTTATGAAGATGAGGGAGGAAGAGAGCAATGTGCATTGCACGGCTACGGCTGTCCCGTTACACTAGGCTTCTCCAGTGCAAAGCCAATGCTCACATCCTCAATAATCAGTATACCAACAAATAGGGCCGGCAGTTACCACTAACGTCAGCCCTAAACTAGAAAGTAATTTTCCAGCTGAAAATTCAATGTCTGAAAATACAGAAACTATTTAAACATAACCAACTATTGTGTACAGAAGCTGAAAACCAATGCTTTCCAATATGTGTTTCTAATATAGCTTTTTAATAATCACAGTAAAATACTTTACCCGCTGTGGGTTGGACATAACCATTAGAGTAGACAACACCGGTTTCCTCTCCCATTCGTGATGACTTCTGATGCCGTGAATGGGAAGGAGGTAGTCATGGTAACTACGGTGGGAGAGAAAGGAATATGAAGACAGAGCGTTCTTACCCGAGAGCCTGAATGTCAGGGTCCACGGGACTCGGGCTGCAGGCCCAGCAAGGGCCCACGCACACAGCCACACGAGTGTGCCATGCACACTCACGGACACCCAAACACACCTGAACTCGGCCAAGGATGCAGATGCACAGATGGTCGGGAGAGACCAAGAGGAGTGATCTCAAGAGACAAAAAACACCTCACAGCAGCTGCACAGGCTTCTGAGGCCAGCTATCTGTCCCACCCCCCATCAGAAAATAGCCTATCTGTTTTCTCCTCTAATAAATGTGCAAAGTTCCTTTTATTAACAACAATAAAAAGGAGGACTTAAATATAAGGTTTTTCTATTACCTAGGGCAAAAAAGCAGGAACTACGCAGGGTACGCTCTGTGTGACCAGCAGAGCTGCTCCTCTCTGCTCAGCTAGGAATAGTGCCCCCATACCCTGACGCTCCCTCCCCATCAGAAACAGGGATGTTCCTGCAGCACACCAGGAATGGAGACGATGGTGCCATGTGCTGAGGTAGACAGATCTAATTTGGGGGTTTGAGATTTCCAGTTCTGCTGGAACAAGATCCGCTCTTAGTTTAGGTGGGCCCATTAGCACTGCGGATGTGGTGAGGCAGAGAATCCGAGACCCAGAAACTGCAGAGGTTGGAAGTCCGAGGTTGGATAACACAGACCAAGTAACACAGAACCACCAATGTGGGGATCCCTGCTCGCTCTCGCAAGCTCTGAGCTGGGGGTCTGCAACTGTGCTCCCTGGCCACGTCACTGCTCCTGCAGCCTCTTCCACACAGATTCTCTGCACTATCAGCAGTGGGATGGATGGAACTATCTGCCGGGCCGTGACTAGGCGTAAGGTTAGCATTTGCAGCAAGCACCCCGTCAATCTGACATGCGTGCACCTCTTCATCCTCCTCTCTAAGCATCGTCCTCTTCTCTCGTAATCCTTTTCAGAATCAGCGAGTCTCCATCAGGGACACAACAGCACGCATCCACATGGCACCCACTTTCCCTGACCTCCAACGCTAGACATGAGCAAATCCCAGCTCGCTAAGATGTGAAGAGCAGAGAATGGAGATGAGCAATGAGAGAGCAGAGAGGAGGAGGTGGAGACAGCTGCCAATCTCCTCCTGGGAGGATGAGGGGCATCCAGTGGCAGAGAGAACTGGACAGGAAGCCACTGTTTCTCCCCTAGAACTCCAGCTGAACGAAGGGCCGGATGGCTCAAATGTCTCCCAAGGACCTTCGCAGCCACCCAGCGCACGGCCACTGCGCCAGCCCTCCTCCCCTCCTCACTCTGGCACATGCACAGAGCGGGCACCTTCTCCAGGAGGCTCTGCTTCCCCATCAGGTCCTAGGAGAGCAGGTACTTCTGAGCATCTACTCAGGCTCCCATGGCACAAGAACACCCACTGACTATCATGAGCTGTAACAGTTAACAAACTGTCCCCGTCTGACACGATGGCCATGTCCCCAGGCATGACCCCACGGGAAGAACTCTATGTTACCAACTACAGCTATCAGGTACCCTGAAAATTAGATGCCTTTTGTGGTCTAGCCAGGACCCTAATCGGATAGAATACTTTATTACTAACGGCCCTGTGCTCGGAAACTGATTTGAAACTGAATTTTCATTACATGACCATTTATAATTGGTACCCAACTGCACGTCACAACGCTTTGGACAGCTCACTTAGGAAGAAAACTGCGTGTCAGTAAAAGAAGCTTCTGGGCTCCTCCTGGGCTCTGAATGCTGTGGCTCACAGCGGTTCAAGTCCTGGCCTCGAGTGGCTATAGCATCCAGAAAGTTTAAACTCCAGGCCTTCTATGTTCACACCAGAGATGCTGAAAAGGCCTCCTGCACTGTGATGCTGCTCGGCTCACTACATTCTAATTTAAAAACAGGTATTTTCCTTCCTTGAGCCACCACCACAAATCTAGGCAACTCAATACAGTCTTACCTACTGCACTGGTATGAGCATCTGCTATGGTTTCAGTATTTGTGTCCCCTCCAAAATTCGTGTGTTGGAAACTTAATCCCTGGTGGAAGAACACTGGGAGGTGGAGCCTGACGGGTCATCAAGTCATGGGGGTGCAGCCTCACGGAAGAATGGGGGGTGCCATGAGAATGACCCGCACGAGTGGGTCTGCTCTGCCTGCTCGTCCGTCATGGAGGGGGAGTGAAGGCAGTGTGTCCAAAACTGCTACGCTTCAACCTTCTGCCATGTCACTATGAAGCTCAAAAAGGCCCCCAGCAGATGTTGGCACCTTGACCTAAGACTTCCCAGCCTCTAGAACTGGGAGTTTTGTTTTTTTTTTTTAAGAGAGAGGGACCATGAGAGAGAGAAAGAGAAAATCAATTTTTTAAATTAATTTTTCATGTGGCTGTTGTTGCTCCATACTTTGTTATGTATGTGGTGCTAAGGTTTGAAGCCAGGTCCTTGTGCATGCCAGGCAAGCACTGTAATGTTTGAGCCACCGCTCCAGCCCCCTCCCTTAAAAAAAAAAAAAAAAAGATACAAGGAGAGAACTGGAAAGTTTTTGTAAAGATCAAAAGAACTTAAACGATTTTATATACTAATTTATAAAATACATGGAGCTTATTTATCCTGATTCTAACAAAATGTTTAAAAATTGTAAGGAGACAACTGGAAATTTAAATACTGAAAGGACACTGACCATTTCAAGGAATTCCTTTTGAGGGGTGGGAGGTTCATGAAGGTACTGGGATTATTAAAAAAGTCTTCTTTTAGCGTTACGCTTAGGAGTTAGGGGTTAGGGTTAAAAAAAAATCCTTATCCCGTGGCACTTACGAAAGGAAAACGCATGAACCAGATGATACATCTGAGGTTCACAACCAGTATGGGAGAGCAGAAGTGGGAGGGGAATAAAGGCACACACTGGCCATTAGGTGCCAATCAGAGAAGCCAGATGACTGGAAGTGGAGGTATATTGCTCTAATCTATTTTGTAGTCACTTGATCACTTCCATCATCAAAAGTTGTATAAAGAAGCTAAAGGAACACAATCTAAGCTTCAAAAGATTACCATAGTAAACCATCACAGTGCTGACGCTAAGCAGGCGGTCAACAGAACCTAAGGAAGGGGACGAGAGGAGCCAGGTTAAGCAGCCAGAGGCCAGCACCGTGGCAGGCAGCGAAGGTCACCACCCTTACAAACAGGAGCCAACAGGAAATGAAACAACTCCTGCTCTACCACCAGGAGCCAGGTTTGCAAACACCAGGGCTGAAAAGGGAAACAAAACAATTCCTAGAAATATAATGCCAGTGTTCTTAACTCTTTTTGGTGACACGGATGCAGGGGAAAGGGTCACAGACTCATTTGAAGATTGGGCATCTTTCCAAGATACAAGTTTGTTTTTTTTTTTGAAAGGCAAAAATCAAAACCCAAGAAGCAGAGAAATGTATATAGTATTCTTTCATTTGTGTCGAAATATAAAAATATGTGTGCAGCCACATGTGTGTGCAAAAAAGAATACACAAGTCACTGCTGCTGACGAGACTGTCCCCTCCCTCCCTCCAACACACACACACTTGCATTCAACTTCAGGGACTGCAGCAGCAATCTATGGAGACCCAAGGCTCAGGTCAAGAGCCTCTGATGCACCCAGAGCTGTGCAGAGCCAGGCACCAAGTCCTGTGGGGAGGCCAACCAGGTGAAGGCCTTGTACCTCCCCTGGGCCCTCTGAAGGCCTGGCCCTAGGACTAACAGCACATCCCACAGCTGGAGCACATCAAGAAAGCCGGTGTTCTCCCACTTGGTATGGCTTGCACTTCCAAGTTAAGCTCAAAACTGCAGGGATCTGGGTAATAACCTTTTGGAATATGAGGATCCTAAATTTTAAATATAGGAGGTTCAGATCACTACATATTAAATAATTTAGTCTTTTGTATACATGTGTGCATGCTTCGGGGAATGATACTGTCAGGTGTGTTACCATTTCTGGAAAAAAAAAGCAGAAAAAGGTTAATATGGCTGGATATGAGGATAAAGAGCAGAGGCAAGAAAGGGTATAGGATACTATTTTTTATTACATATACTTTTGTGGTCATTGATTTTTTTAAAAGATTAAGTGCATGAATTTTTATATTGTAGAAGATATATTACTCATTTAAATACATAGATATTTTATATGCATAAATATACACAAATAAAGAAAAACTTGAGTGCCTCAACTCCCTAAAAGTGCTCACTTACAGGCTTAAAAATTAATATAATAGATATGTATGCATTTATGTACACAGAGCTTTACATATGGATGTGTGTACATGTACGAATATATACACATACTCTCAGACTCTCTGCAACGTTCTCACTTAAACTACACATTCTTCCACGTTTTCTAATGACTTGACGTCTGTTTCCTTCTTCCAAATCAAAGATTCTTCAACATTTGCTAACTGGCAATAATACCATTATCAATATTGCAAACTCTTATTCCTTACTCCTGCATCTCTTTGAGTTAAAATGCTAGCCGAAATACTCTGAGATCAGTGAAGAAGTCTGTTCTTCAATCTCAAAATAACCCCCTCTGCATTTCCTCCAGAGGACAGCTCCTCATGGGCAGGACTCAGGGTGGGACTCGACTTTTATCTGGGGAACTCCAACCAAAATAAACCAAGGCATCCTAACATTTCCCAGGTCCTCCAGCCTAAGTTGAGGGTGGCTCAGGGGTGCTCAGATCCACAGCCCCACTGCCCTGCACTGACCTGCCTCAGCAGCCACCTCTCTGCAGCAGTCCTCCCTCAGGCCCACAGGGCCAGCAGCCAGCAAGGTGCCAGCACTCCTGCATGCAGTGCTGGACAGAGGAGGCCAGGAATCCAGAGGCTTCCTGGCCTCTGAAGTGAACTCAGGAAGCCCTGACCCTCTGCCCAGAGCCTGGGAGAAGGAGGCACAGAGAAGCACAGCCCCAGCGTAACTGGCTCGAGGCGTGTAGTGTCTGCACTGCCAAAGCAGCCCTTGCTGTCCTTTTTGTGCAGTGAACAAATGGCTAGCATAAACTTCCATTTGAGACCTCAAATGTTCTCAAAGTTTTCATCGTTCACATCAATAAACACAAATAGATTAAATATAACTATCTCAGTCTACTAATTTTTCATGCTATGAATTTTCAATGCAATTGATATTCATTGCTGAGTGATATACTTCATTAAAAACAGAAAATGAGGGCTGGAGAGGTGGCTCAGCGGTAGAGCACTTGCCTGGCAGGCACGAAGACTCAGGTTCTGTCCCCAGCCCCACGTACACAACTAAGTGGAGGAAAAATAAACAAACAAACAGATGAAAAAAATTAACTCTCTCTTTCACTTTCTCTCTTAAAGAATTGAAAATGATTTTAAAAATACAGAAACTTACACAGGGTCAAGTGTGAGATCCATAATATTAATAGCCAGCCATTAATTTAAAAATTAGCTTCTTACTACTGAACCACACATTCACAAATTCCCTAAACTGATTTTTTTCAAATGACCAATATGTAACAAACATTATCACCAAATATGCTGATTAAAATATATTGTTTTATCTTAGGAAAACAAATTACGTGAGGTCCATTCCCGTTACTATTCAAACCCATCAAGTATGAAAGTATGTGCCTCTGCATGTGTAAGACACACATATACAAACACGCTGTAGTACATGTTGCAGTAGCATGACTATATAACATGTTGCTACGTAAAGCACATGCACATATACATGAGAACACGTGTGTCACTACTGGAGATATCTGCCATCCCATCACGTTACAAGAGCATGTCCTCTGTGTCTTTATCACCAGCATGACACAGCAGCTCCTACAAGAAAATGACAGCACTGAGTTCTTAGCCCATTTAAGTAGCTCTAAACAAATATTTATGGTAAAAATCTGAAAGGCACAAATGCCAGTCTAAATTTTCCTAAGTCCAGTACTAAAAAATATTCATATCTTTTTTTTTTAAAGATGGACAGTGAAAGAGAGAAGACGAGAGAAACAATCTTTATTCAGTTTTTCATGTGACTTTTGTTGCTCCAACACTTCGCTGTGTGTGCGGTGCTGGGGTTTGAACTCGCATCCTTGCACATGCCAGGCAAGCGCTGAGCCACCGCTCAAGCCCCAATATTCATAATCTTTAAGAAGTCATCATGACTGAAACAAACAGGCTTCACTTCATGCACAAAGGGAAGTACTTGGCCAAATTCAAAGCTTTCAAGGATTCTAACCAAACAACAAACATTAGGCTTGTGGGGCTGGAGTGGTGGCTCAGCAGTTATGTCACTTGCCCAGCATGCGCAAGTACACGGGTTCAAACCCCAGCAGCCATGTACGCAACTAAGTGTCAGAGCAATAAAAGCCATGTGAAAAACTCACTAAAAATTGATTCTCTCTCTCGCTCTCTCTTTCTCTCTTAAACAAAACAAAACAAAACAAAACATAAAATCATCTTAAAAAAAAAAAGGCTTGTAACTTATTTGTACGGACCTGAATCTGCCAAGCCAAAAACGGCTTTCTGATCCTTTATCAGCTGCTGTCACGTGCTTCAGAGGCTAAGTGCATCGCAGAGACCAAGGAAGGCAGAGCACAGGGAAAACACTAAGACACACCTGGCTTCATGAAGGCTCCATGAGGACAGCCACAGTGTGACTACTGTAGATGCCAACAAGGTTCACCATCTCCTGAACGGCGTAACATGCAAGTTCACTGCTGGAGATGGCACGAGCTGCTGAAAGCATGGTAAGAATCCTTCCTCCTGGGGCCTAGGATGGGGCAAGTGCACTGGTAGAACACTTGCCTAGCATGGTGAAGCTCTGGGTTTGATCCCCAGTGCAGGGTGCAGGGAGGAGAAGGAAAAAGAAGAAGAACCCCCTCCTTTTGAAAACCTTCTTGAATGAGCAGCATCATTGGCACCCACCCATCCAAGCACCTCCTGTGCGAGGGACCTTTTCTTAGGACTTCACGGGTGTTAACTCACAAGAACCTATGTAGGAGGAGGGGACAGCCCTTGGGGTCCATTTCCCAGAGGAGGCAACTGTGGTGCACAGAAGCAAAGCCGGGAGCTGCCCAGGTGAAGCGTGGGGGTCTGTGCCCAGGCAGAGCCTACAGACAGGAATTGGCTAACACAGAGCCACGTCCATCTCTGAATCCCTCACCTAACATCAGAAGGGCATCTGCCTGACCTGGCAGTTCCTGGCCTTTCAGGTGTGACCTCCAACATCACAAGTTCCTAAAGCCCTGTCCTGACCCTACCTAGCACCAGGACAGGGCACACCAGCAGCACCCGCCTAGTTCAGACAATACGTTTATTTCTGCCCCACTGACTACAATCAGTTGTGGTCTTAGGCCTTGGGTTCTCCATTATGTGCGAACCCATCTCTAAGATTTTAAGCTATGTGACGATAAGAACCAAGCACCACAGCATGTGCACAGCTGGAGAAGCCCAGTGGGGCTGATATATGGTAGAATCATAACCGTTGGAGCAAAGAAACAAACTCAAAATGTCTTGACCACTTCACCAAGGTAAAGGAGACTTGGGTGGAAAATCAAATTGAAAAATTCCTATTTCAGGGGAAAATTCAGCAGCCAATAATTTATCTAAGTGATCAAGAAAAGTGGGCAGGGATATGCACTTGTGCAGGGCAGCAGGGGAAGGTCAGGACCGAAATCCCCCAAAACTGGTGGGACAGGTAGTCGCCCCTCAATTTTTCTTCTTCCCTTGGGCACCAGCAGCCCTTTGTGCTGGTTCATAAGTCAGCTCCATTTCCTACTGCTGAAATCACAGACGCTTACTGAGGCACACAAATTTCACCAACATAATTTTGTAGGAAGAAACAGCTTCATCACTACGGTTGAAGTAACTGGTACTAAAAAGACTTGTAACCCTAGCATGAAAGTTGCAATTAAAACTCACTGATCATACCTACTGCTGTGAGCAAAAGGCCATTAAGTTGTGCTTATGATGACCTGGACTGCAAAAGCCCGGGGAGACGGCCTGCTGAGGGTGTCTGCTGAGAGGAAGAAATTCTACCCAGTTTTCCTGACTGCCTTCTCCCAGAGAAGGCTGGAATGCTCTGGAACTACCATTTATAAGACTACTGTCATTTATTTCTTGTCAGAAAGGTGATATTCTGCTAAACCCAAGTCTTCTGATTCTCCCACCAATATCCTCTCCAAACTGCACCTCAGCCACCAAGCAGGTCCCACCTCCCACCTGGATGCCTGCTCGTGCCTTTCCCAGCCTCCCTTCCCGGCCTCCCTTCCCAGACTCCCTTCCCAGTAAGGTCAGCCTCCGCCCTCAACGCAGCACTCTGGCTGACAGCAACTTCATTTGGACTTCTGCCACCCTCCTCTGATGTGTGTGACCTGCAGGGCCTGCACAGCTCCACGGGAGGTCTGCAGCCAGGGGCCATGCTGCCTCCCTAAGGCACGGAGCGATGCCTGGTGCCACCACTGTTTGCTAAAACCCAGGGCGACACGCTATAGCTGGCATCTGGGGGGCACAGGCCAGGGACTCTGCTCAACACCCTCCAAGGCACAGGACAGGCTTCACAACAAAGCAGCACCCAGCCCAAATGGCCACAGCACAGAGCCCGAGACCCTGCATGAATCCATCGGTTCTGAATCACTGAGGAAGGATCCAGTGTGGGCTTTACCCAAGCCCTCTTTATTCTTTTTATTCTACTGTTTTCAAACAGCAGTAAAACATAACAGATTACTAACTTATATCTTATGAATTATGAATAATAATATGTTAGGAAAAACTACTACCATGGTGAGGGGGCTTCACATTTAGCCCTGTAACTAAAGTATTCACCGTGTTCTGTCATTAAATAGCGTGAACAGGTGTAACTCATCACACCACTGGGCCAGGACACAGGGAGCTGGGTTCATGCCACATACCTAGACAGAAAGTCCCTCCTGAGGCGCTGGACTACACTGTTCTCACACTAACGTAACGCTCAAGCAGGAACGTCCCCAATTTCAAGTCCTCATCCGCCCCTCACCTATGATGCTGGTGACTCATCCTCTACACTTCAATTTCCTTATCTGTACAATGAGTAAGGAAACAGTACTTCCTTGCAAATTTGTAAGCAATTCAGAAAACGCGAGTATTTAGAATAGTGTTTAACGTGTAGTTGGCACTCATGAAGGGCTACCTCTGATAATCCAAACACATGCTCAGATATTTTATGCCTCGCAGCGCTTTTGATTTGTACTAAGTGAGAAAATGATTTTTTTATTTCTGTGAATTTTTATCATCATGAGATTAATTCAAAATTAAGAAAAAAATGAAAATGCCAACTTCAACAATATCTAGTAATTGGTGTATGTTTATAACTTTAAATAGCATATTAGTAAGGAATTTTATATTTAATATACAAGATTCCAAATACAAAAGAATAGTTTTTAATGAGCCAAATAAGATTATCATTGAAGGAACAGTTTTACATCTACAATCTCCAACGTTTGCTGAATAGTTTCTGAAATATTTAACTTGAGTAATACTTCCCAAGTAAATCCTACAATTAATGTTTACACTGTGCAAATCTTTTGGTCCCACCAAAAGATACTATTTTAAAAGTTCTGGTTTGGTACTTCTCTCATGGATTAAATCAGACAACCAGTTTTCATTCTGAAAATAAGCCCCACGTGGTAAGCCGTGAAGTCACCTCCTGTGACAGCCTCCCAAGGCGCTCTTCCCTGCTTCCTTTCTGACTCACTACAAAGCCGTCTTGATATTCAGTTATTATTCAGGATTCTTGAGCACACTGAAAAGTCCAGTGAGCTTCTTTGTATTTGGTAAGCCTGACATGATATATTTCCTCAAGGGAAATATATTTTTACTGAGAAATATTTCCTTAAACAGGAGCTCAGAGTTTAAGTTAAAATTACCAATCACATTTGTTTTCAGACAAAGGAGTTATCTACAATGACAGCCACAAAAAACAAAATAGACGCTAACCCAGCCATCGCAGGCAGATTACCACTGGTGTCAACAAAACAAGAGCCCAAAATGATCGCACTATGAACTCACTAACAAGTGTTCATCTGATGGAAAATTATTATTTCCAGTAAAGACACTAATGGCAATAATCAAATTCCCAAAATTCGCCTCTTAGGATACAAGCATATTCAACTACAGAACACCCAGGTGGCTTCCTTCTAAGTGTTACAGGGAAAAAAATCTCACAACTTTCCTGGCTTCCTATCTCTTCTATTAGCTCACTGCAGGGCAATAGCACAGCACATGTGAACTATTTCAGCGGGTAACCCGTTCCTTTCTGGTGACACCTGGCCTACCGCATTCAATTTCTCTGAGTGCGTTATTCCTACCACAGTTCATCTGGCCTGCTACCGATCTCAGTTACCAGCTGCAAGCGTGCAGGCTGAAGTTAGTCAGTTGCTCCTCACAACCTGGGTGTACGCTGAACCCTTCATCAAATCAGCCGAGGAACCACACTGCAGGGCGGCAGCACGCACAACATGACAGCCCTTCCACTGCACACAGCACCCACAGGCATTTGCACAAACAGCCGGCACACACAGGGGTGCGTGCACAGTCACGTTACCAGCCATGGCAGGTCAGCCATCCCCATGATCTGTGCCGCCTCGGCACACCTCAACTCCCTGCCCCTTCCTGTCACATTCGGGAGCAGCTTAGGGGCTGACAGGCTCTGGGCTGCCGTCCTGGGAGTCCTCCCCCACTACCTCTCCATGGCAACGGCAGCCACAGAGAAGCCAGTCCACCTCTTACGCAAATGAAAGGAGGCCACAAATGTCAGCAGTCACAACAGCCCCCCTCCCCTCCCTACTTAATTTCCTTCTTAAAGTAACAGTGCTGCCTCCTTTTTAATCTGCCTTTGAGAACACCTTCCCAGTCGGCCGGCCAATGGCTGGGGAAGCAGCATAGGGAAATCGGAGTTAAAATTCCATCTGCATGACCACTTACATAACCTGCCTGAGATCCAAAGATGACCATGATTCCCTGGGCTTCAGACACCAACGATGGGTCTCAGCAAGCCCCCTCTGTAGCTGAGCTTCCCAGATAAGTTATTAACTATTCTGGATTTGGCTTGAAAGGCGGTGAGACAGAGAGAAGGAGAGGGGGATGGGGACACAGAGAGAGAGAGAGACCATCCATTATGATTACTAAGAAACTCAGTGCTCAAAATACAGTGTTTCCTTTGCAGATTTTCATTAATTTAGAAAAGCCAAAGTTACTATTTTTGTTTTTTTGCTTTTTGAACAAAATAGTCAATTATCTATTAATAATCATACAGGAAGCAAAACTGAACAGATCATCCTTCAACTCTTACCAGATTTAGCTTGTACTGTAATTGTTTCCAGTTTCATAGACACATATTTGAAGCAGCAAATACAATGGCTAATGTGCACTTCCCAAGGTAAGAGAGGTTAGAGAGGTGCCATAATCTCAGTAACTGATGAGTATATAAATGTTATATTTTAAAATATTTGTTTTAATCCATGAAATGCCCCAAAATATCCAATTCTGTAAGGTGTTATCCAATATGTGATTTCCAGTTGGAACAGTACAGGTAAGTTCCCACCAACCGTTGGGGAACAACATAAATGGGTCTGCTTTACTATCCTTGCAAAGATGCCTTCTCCCAGGGAAAAATAAATCCAAATACCAAACCATTATGTTTACAAGAAAAGCAATGCAAAAGAATTGCCGATAATTTTCTAAAAATATACCAAGGTGCGTACACGCACATTTCTTTATTGTCTCACGAAAAAGGCTGTTTTACACTTCCATTTAATTATCTGGCCAACATTTATTCAGCACCCACCAGTGTGCTAGGCACCCCAATGTTTAGGAACAGATGGGCAGGAGGAACCTTACAGAGGGCCTCTCACGGACAGTGGCAGCCGTGGCTCAAGAGCCCAGCCTGGTACTTCAGAGCTGCCCAAAGCCTGGGGAGAGGGGTAGCTGGGCGTCAGTTCATGGGGGGAAGAAAGTCAAGGCAAAGCAGCACAACTGGAAAAGCACAGCGAGAGGAAAACCAGGCAGGCAGGCACCCAACGCTTCTCAAGCTCAAGTGCGAAGCATGGAGCACCCGGAGAGAAGTGCCGGGAGGAGTGGACAAAGGAAAGGATGTGGCCCGCAAAGGGCTCTCGGCCTTTACCCTGAGGTCCAGGCTTAAAGGACAGGATTGCGGACAGCACAAGGGACACGGCCAGATTAAAATTACTCAAACTATTAACCGCTTTTGTTTCTAAATGTTTAGTGGGAATCTGTGCCCACATCACCCACCCAAAAATGCAAGATAAAAAGTAGGGCTGTCTGGGAACAGGCATGCGTGCACACACACTGGTAAAATTCGCTTTAAAGCTTAACGAGGCAGCCCAGGCAGTGTGACTGTGTCGGGAGACTAGAAACCCAGTCCCAGCAATCGCACCACCGTGGAGCTGGATGCACCTGGGCGGCCCACCCAGCCTCTAGCTCTGCCTGTGGAATAGCCACCTACCACCCAAAGGCTGTTCCAGAACTTACTACCCCCAAGGAGGGCTTCTGTTCAAGTCCTGTATCTTCCGCGCTAAACTTCAAGGGCGAGAGCTATATTTTATTCCTTTTTATATCTCTTACACCCAGCACAGTATTTGCTCTATCAGAGATGTCAAAACATTTTTGAACAAATGTTCTCCAGGTTCCTTTCAGCTCTAAGATCAATAATTCTAGGGGTTTATTTATGAGCAGACTTCAGAAGACATAGGCACCTTGGGCGTGGACCTGGAGTGCAGCTGACGACATCATCAGCTGTCTTTAACCTCTGTGACCATTTCTGCCCCTCTGTGCACATGACTGGATGAATGCTACTTTCAAAAAGCTGGCGTTTTCAGAGTTACCAGTAAGTGCTTTATAAATGCAGTACTGGTAGATTTTACACACATTTTCCAAATTGCTGGCAACACTGCCACTGGTATGTGCTCTCAGATCAAAGCACTCTACATTACAGCTGCATTTTGAATTTAAAATGACCTCTTTTCTAGAATCCACACATGTCATCTTGTGAATTCTACAGAAGGGAGGAAGAGAAACATCTACATCTTCCAGAGATGCAGAGGCATGTCTTCAAACAGATGCAGGAGCTATGGGATCAATACGATTATCCAGATTCAATGCAAGGGAAGAATGAGTACAAGTCCCTCCTTCCCCCAGCATGGAAGAACTCCCTGGCCTCAGGGATTTATGAGCTCTAAACTTAATATCTGCTGCATTTTATTATTACTATATCACATATCAGTTATTAGGAGATCTGAATAAAAACCAACTCCCCTCCCACTTTCCAAAGAATCACGAAATGTTTCTACCCCTACTGTGATCGTTCAGAATAAGCTGTAACATCAAGGGAGCAGCATCCTAAACCAAACCTGAGCATGCTAGAAAATACTGCGATCTGCAAGTCCCTGAGCACTGGCCAGGAAGTTACAGAGGCGGTGACCTCATGAGACGGATATCACAATTAGCTGTGTAAGTCGGGGGTGACAGAAAGCACAGGAATAACTGAGATAACCTCTCCAAGAGCCTTTTATCTCAAGACTGTGGGACACGCAGACAAACGTCAAGATCATCTGCTGGACCACAGACTCATGCAGACCCACCAGCAAGAGGGTGAGGGTGAGGGTGAGGGTGACTTCATATCCAGATGACTGACTGCCAATCATTTCAAGTGTGAGGATCACTTTTGAACAAAGAATCCAACAGACCTCCTGGTAACAATAGCTATATTTTACTACCTGCTGATTTAGAAAACATTATAATAAAAATATAAAAAGCGGTATTTTAAATGCACCTGTGTGTCATTAGACACAATAGCATCAACATTCATTAATCTACTTAAAACGTAGCAGCACCAAAAATTATAACATGACTAAAATATCATCACCAAGTCATGTCAATCTCAAAAACATGAGGACAGCTTGATGTCTAAAAAGTATACTTCTGCAACTTCTTTCACAGACATCAGGTAAAGCAAAACAGTGACAAGAATTCCCAACCTATTCTTGAGAAACACTAACAAAGGTATGATTAGAAGACAGTTTCAAAACTACATAAAGAATATCTGCCAGATGCTAACTGCAATCACCGTACTCCCATGTAATCAATATTTTCTCAGTGACACAACAGGTTGAGCAGCCCTAATCCAGAAATCCCAAATCCACCAAATGAAACTTTTTGAGCACTGACATGATACCACAAGTGGAAAATTCCACACCCTTACATTTTGTTTCATGCACAAAATTATTAAAAATATCGTATAAAAGTACTTTCAGACTGTGCATAAAAGATGCACACGAAACATGTACCAACTTCATGTTCTGACTTGGGTCCCGTCCCAACATGTATCATTACCTATGTGCAAATACTCCACAACCTGAAATCCAAACACTTCTGGTCCCAAGCACTTCAGATAAGAGCTACTCAAAACCTGTGCTTAATAATTCACTAGTGTTCCTGAACTATGCAATAAAATAAGAAAAAATTCAAAAGTAATGCAAAAAATGTAAAAAATAAAAACAAAAAAATTATTTGCAACTAGATGATAATCTAATTAGACAAATCCAAGAAATCAACTAAACTGGTAAGAATGAATAAGAGTTCAATAAGGTGGCCACATATAAATCAAGTTTCTGATAGCTTTCAAATGTACCACAAAACAAAAACCAAAATCGTACATATGCGGATAAAATGTGGCAATGTGTTCACAGCTATGACCTTAAATAAAGGAAATATGGGTATTTATTGTATTAATCTTTTCACTTTTCTTTAAGAACATCACAATCCTTCAATCTAAGACTCCCAACAGTACAATAAGTCTAAGACACTTCCTTCCTCTTCAAACATTCTCACATTGCCCAGTTACCTACCAGCAGTTTACTAACTCTATTTCACCTCTAAATAAATTTCAGAGGCATTAAAACTTATTTTCTGCTCTGGATTCTTCACTTGTGGTTTCTACGCTAACTGACCCCTTTTTACTTCAGCTTTTATTCCAACCTTTGCATCAAATCAAGGTTAAAGGTTCCCGCCTTCTTAATCCAATATATGACTTCTGCTGACTAAGCTGCTGAGCAATCAACTGTACAATAAAAAGAGCAAATATTAACTCTTCTTTCCACACTCTCCTTCCACAGCGCACTGTGCAAACTTTATGAACAGCATCAGTTGAAGCGGCAGCTTGTCTCAGACGATAAGGACTAGTAAGCCCACTGATCTGTATATCACTTTGCTTATTTTGAATAATTTGCTTTGTGGGCAGAGAAAGGCTTTTTAATCATGGTAGTGAAATCTCCTTTTCAACTCTAGGATGCTGGCAGAAATAACTCATTTATACCCAGAAATTTGCTAGCTCAAAAAATTCAGAAATTCAGAAGTCAAATATTCAACCAAAGGATTAATGAGTTCTCCTCCTTTATGCAACATCTTTGGTGAAAGAAAAACATATAAAAACTGTCTATCTTGTGTCCTCTGGTTTGTGGCAGCTCCCCAAATAAAGGTTTTCTACTTTAAATAGAAACAACAAAAGACAAAACTAATGAAAATTGTTTTAATTGAAGAATTTCCTTTTCAGTTTGGACATTCTCTGTTGGGGTGCTGGGGAACTGATGAGACAGTTTTAGGAGACACAGTAAAATGGCTAGGTAGTCAGGACAGGAAAAAGGGCCCTCTAAGAGCCAGCTGGTAGAGTGATTGACAGGGCATGCTCAGGGCCTTCAAATGCAGAAAGACCATGAGGCTCACCTTAGTCCCAACTAAGAGATGGGGGTGGTCACAGGTGGGAACTAGGAAGTATTTGCCACCTTTTGTTTCACATAGATTTTAACCAATGGTGTTCTTGACCAATTTCAATGCCTGTTTGGCATAGATTTTAACCAATGACTTGGCACTAAGTTTCAATGCCTGCTTTGCATAGGGTTCAACCAATGATGTAGATGCATTTCTCAATGCCTGCTTTGCATGAATGTTAATTATGCTCCTACCCCAAATCTATATAACCCCTGCCCTAACCTCCATTAGATGGTGGGTGTCCTGCTTCCAGGTGCCCCTCCATCTTGCGGATTCTCTGCTCTTCTTCCTAAATAAATCCTACTCCTTTTACTCCTCCTACCATGGTTGTCCATGGATTTTATTCTTCAAATTCATTAGACAAGAACCCAGAAGATTGGCGCGGATTCCCAGGGTGAATTTCCACCACACCAAGAGATGTAACATCCAGCTTTTAGCTGGAGAGCTGCTAACACCATTTCAGCTGCAGACACCTGCAGCCAGCCCAAATTCCCAGTTTTAACTGGGAATTCACCAGTGGGAGCAGAGAATCCGGCCTCATCTCAAAAACCCCGCATCACTGACAATTGGGCCCAGCGGCACTCTACCTCTGAGTCACATCCCAGCCCTGTTTTTTTATTTCAAAAGAAGGACCCCCTAAGTTGCCCAGGCTGGCCTGGAACCTGTGATTCTCCTGCCTCAGCCTCCCCTGTTATGATTACAAGTACAGTCACCACACCAGTCCCAAGCAGCACACTGTAACTTTTGATTTTCAATATTCATTACAGGTGTAATTCTGTAATAACCTTGTTCACCACTATCCTCTTCCACTAAGCAGTAAGCTCTAAAAACACAGGAATTTTCATCCTGTTTTGTAGAGCAGACCTAACAACAGTGTAGACAACCAACATTTGCTTCAAGAAGAAGTGAATGAAAGAGCAGGCTAACTTTCTAGAAATAGGTATAGCTTTCTAAAATAGTGTTTAAAATGCAGAGAATTTTCTTAAAATCAGTGAAGGATAAATATAAAAATGAGTATTACAATCCTGAATTAGCTTCTCAAATCAAGTGCTCAGAAGTTTTTTGGTAGCGGGGACTGAACTCAGAGCCTCACGTGTGCATCCTATCACTGAGCTACACCTCAAAAGCTCAGGCTCTTAACATACAAGAACCACAACATTTTTTGATCAGATAATATGCCATGTCATCAAATCACGCATGCTCATTAAGTAATAAAGGTAAAGGTCCCACAGTAATCATTAGATCAAACAGAAAACACACTAATCATACAAAAGCAAGAGAACCTCAGTATGGAAAAGCCGTGCAATGCAATAAGATTTATTAATGTGAAACTGGTGTGTACAAGAAATACTAACTAATGACACTGAGAAATGCTAGTGACAGACAACGTTACAGGGAGCACAACACACATACCACACAAGCCAACCATGCTGTAAAACTTCTGCATGTCCACGCTCACACACAGATGTGTGTAAACGTGCACATGTGCAACCTAGATACATACATGTGAGTATGTGTCACAGAAATACACATAAATGAAGTACATCGGATGGTTTCATGATATAATTATGAGTGACTATAACTTCTGGATTTTCCAAATGTTCTGCAATGCACTTACATTAACAAATAGCGTTTCCTTGTACACCCACCTATCAGGTGGGGGAAGGGACAGCACACTGTTCTTCAGATCATTTCCACACTATAAACCTTGGTGTCTAGTCATTTTTTTTTTTACACAATCCTCAGGCAAATGAGTAAATCAACTATAACACTCCTATCACATCGAATGGACACTTCAAGCAAGATTACAGAAAAGAAATGCAGAACAGGTGGGGTTTTTTTTTATTTTTTGTTTTTTAAGAAAGAGGGACAGTGAGAGAGAGGGAGAGAAAGACAGAAGCAATTTTTAGTTTTAGTCTTTCATGTGGCCTTCGTTGCTCCAACACTTGGTTGTGTACGTGGTGCTGGGTTTCGAACCCGCGTCCCCGTGCATGCCAGGCAAGCGCTGTAACTGCAGAGCCATCGCTCCAAACCAACAGGTGCTTTTTATACACTGCTGAGAACTATCAGCTAGGAGGGTCTTAAAGCTATTAGCTTTCAAGTGCTGTTGATGCTACTTCAAAGGGAGAAAGGTACAATGACCCATTTTCCTGATATCAACGAGCACTGCTACATGAAGAACAATGAAAATGAACATGCCCTATCATCCTACTTGTGACTGGAAAACAGTAACGGCGTGCAGGATGTCCATGCCACTCATTCCTCTGGAAGAGAGCTGGAAGGCTCCGCGAGACGGAATGGGCTGTTCGCCTCCCCTTGTTGGAGGATGGAGACCATTGGGATGGAAAACCAGTGTCTTCCCTCCTCCCCAGCCTGTCTTGGCTTAAGCACATGTGACCTCCCCAGACACCCCCTCCACCAAGGCTTCGGTCAGGACTTGCCAGAACGCCCCACTCGACTCCCCGGGGACCCGGCATCTTCCACTGGGCTCTTGCCTCGCACAACTCCCAGGTACCCGTTTGCTTTTCTTTTGTCCTAACATTTGCATTAATGTACGATGAACGGAGCTTAGGACACATTTCTATGGGGCCTCTCTTCTTTTTACCTTTGGTAAACTTTAACTTCTAACTTGACTCTTAAACCATACACATTTAAAGAGCAGGCAAATTCGGCTCAACAAGCCACAGAATATCCCTACATGTTAAAAAAGCTAGACTCTTAGGGAATACTTTAACTTTGTAACTTGTCTCCTGCAAACTTTTTTCGGAAACATCTTACCCTACGGAAACATGTCGCTTTTTCTATCTTCTGATCTGGGGTTCCAGCTGCGAAGGGGAGAGGCACACAGTCCGGAAAACACACAGCCTTTCCAATAATGAAAATCCAACTGTCTTTAAAACTGCGGCGACCTTGCCCCCAGACGCTACTCTGAGGCCAGGTCTCCACAATGCAGCGTTTCCTAGATGTTACTGCACCCACGTCTAAAGCACAGGAAGTCGCTGTGTGGACTACGACTTCTTGTTCACAAGCAGTCGCCCAGTCTTGCTTGCTGAACCGAATCCCTTGGGGAGCACTTCCGGACAACAGAAGAAAGTGAGGAGAGGCGGCACAGGGCGCAGGGCGCAGGGCGCAGGGCAGAGTTCAGACAAGTTGAGGCCCTATTTCTGCTTCAGCCTCGTCCTAGGTGCACGACCCAAGGCTAGTGACAATCTAACGCTCCACATCTCAGCTTCTCTCACCCCCACACATGAAAAACTTAGATGTCCACCTGCCTCACAAGATGCCCTTAATTCCTGAGATAAGAGAGGCAATAAACCCGACAGGAGAGAGCACCGGTGCACCTTACCTCGTGTGCCATTCACAAACCCAAATTTTTAAATTGATGGTGAAATTTTACATAAGGCTCAGGCACAAATGCAAGAGTTTCATGTCAGGTGAGCAGCATGCTCAGAACACTAATGTTTTAAAATGGTGCTTTAAGTTTAAAAAGGTTAAAACTCCTCCAATATGGTATTAAACATGCATCTGGGTGCTTGCAGGAAGCTGGCTTTCATCGCATGGACCTGTGTCCTTGTCAGGTGCACCTGACTAAGAACGGCTTCGCACATCACCTGCATGTATCTGCACAGCGCCGTCCACCATCTCTTTGCTCACTCACTGCTCCCAAGTGGCAGTGAGCTGCACGCTGGCTAACCGCACACACAGCAAGCCCTGGCTTCTGGAAAGTCCCACACAGCCTCTGAGCTCATTCTGAAACCAGAGAGACAGTTCCTCCAGTAACTCACCCATGCAAGTTTATGTAAAAGAACAGTGTTTCAGAAAGCTGCTGAAGTTGTCTCCCCAGCCTCCTCTTTACAGAAGGAGAAGCTAACCTTGACACCACTGAGGCTAACTGGGTGAGGACCTGTCAAAAAGTAAGAATGACAATGAAAACTTGAGTCCATCTCGATGAAGTGATTTTTATAGCACCATCCGCTCACATACCATCTCCCCCACAAGCCCCCACACCCCAGGGTTAAAAATGGCTAGAGTCAGTGTGCTGCCACATAATCAGCTAATCATCGTCTCCTTCACAAATATGAACACTGGTCAGCATACACGTCATAGTTGTATTTTACCAGTAAATCACATAGCAGGATATTCATGCATACATACATGAACATACACACCACAAAAAAAATCCAAAAGTTAAAAGACAAACCTAACGTTTTTAAATGAGTACTAGAAGGTACAGGATGGACATAGGAACTGGACTAATTGGAAATTGAAAATATTTTGGTTTCTAGATTCTACTTTGGAACATTGTACGTATCTTAATGATAAAATAAAATTCTGAAATTTAGGGATCATTTGATCCCTAAAAGACAATTTAATGTGACAAATGAATTTCATTATGTATTAAGTTGTGAAATAACCACAAGGAGGGACAACTGACATTAAAAGGTATCATTTCAACCACACGTTCTGGTGGGACATATGCTAAGGACAAAAGAAAAATGCACAAAGGTGCAGATGGTGGTGTTGGTGCCGCTGTTCTGGAGCCGCTATCCAGGCACTGCGGGGCAAAGCAAATGCGTGACTCTATCACACCAGGAGTCGTTAAGAACAAAATTTGACAGATAAACAGAGACACAGGCGCAGGACCCTGACCCAGGCCCAGCCCTGATGCTCACTGTGCACTGGTGGATGTGAAGAGGGGACCCGGCCAGCGCCCCGCACGTCTGCCTTCCTCAGGAGAATGTCAGCAGGCGGAGGACAGCAAGAGCACGAGGTCTGTAGAAAGCGGGGCCAAGTCCTGAACGCTGGAGGGAGCACAGCCCGATGGGCCCCAGAGCGCCTCCCAGAGTGCAGGCTGCTCCTGACTCCTGGGGGATTGGAGGAGGCCACCAGGATTCAGTGACTGCTCAGCTGGCTGCAGTTACGAACCAGAGCATGTCATCTTCACAAGCCACGTGTGGCAGCTCGAACTCTCCCAATTTACAGATGAGGATGTTAAGGCCTAACAGCGGCACACAGCGAACACACGGGAAGCAAGATTCTAAGCTCACCGAGCTTCTGGGCTGGTGGACTAGGGGCCTCTGTGCCCAGCCCAGACAACGGTGTCACTGTGAGGACAGGTTAGAGGCCTGGGCCAAGGTGGTCACGCAGGAGGCTCGGTTTTCTCAGGAGCACGAAGGACCGCCGTGTCCACTGACCTGTAGTCCACACCCAGAGAGCCAACCAGTCCCCAGGCACCAGCCCCCTCCTGCTGAACACCTCGGGACTTCCCACCCTCAGTCCAATGTCACACACCTGCTCATCAAATGCCAGCTCTTTCTCACTGTACATGACATTGAAAAAGGAAGCCAAGTTTCACAGAAGAAACAACCCCATCTTACATAATAAAGATGGCTTAAATCCCAATCAAAGCATGCTAGAAAAAGAAATCCTATTTAATAAAACTACTCAAATATGCCAGGAAAGTATAAGCTTATTAGCTGGAATTCCACAAGCTTGTTTTGTCTCTAAATAAACTTGAATCATCTGTAAATCAGCCTTCCATTTTTCCTTCCACACACACAGAGCATTTATTACCTGAACAAGCAAATATAACAGTATCTTCTTTGTTACTTGTGGTTTTTGGTGAACAGAGAACTGGGTGAAATTGAGATACCTAAGAGCCCTTGTTAGGATGTCAGTCATTTAAACAGAAGCCATCGATCCAGGCAGAACAACTGGCATGATGGGGTCCTCCTTGTGCACCGCCTCAAACATTCTACCAGACCCAGTGCCCCACAGTCACCCTGCAAGCTCCCAGAGGAGCTTGGGTATCACAGGTCTGCTGCAGGGTACTGACCACCCACCTGGCAGCCAAGTCTTGGGGACAGAGGGAGAAGGGGCTGTGCAAACAAAGGAACACCATCAGAGGAGGCTGGCTGGACGTCCGGGACAAGGGAGGAAGGCCATGTGCCAAAATTCCCTCTCACCTGAGATCCAGGTAAGTCCTGCCATAGTAAATGTCATTGATCCCAAGCTTCCATTTAAAAAGACTTGTACATGTTAGCACCCGTTGCAAGCACACTATCATTGGATCCCCTAAACCCCGTGATGAGCGTCATTACACACGGGTTCAGAGTCGCCCTCCTCCCCGAGGCATGCGTTTCATTGTGTTCTCGCTGCTCTTCTCCTGTGGACACCCAGGAGCTGGCCACACTCTGCAGCCTGCAAGGCACAGCGAAGAGCTATCTTATCAGGTTCTCTGAGTAACGTTTCTATTAAAGCGCGTTAGCAGCCAGAGCGCTCAGTAGATACCACAGTAAGCACATCAGGGCTTGATTCTGGTCTGAACTGAGCACATCAGTGCTGAGGAAAGAGTAAGACATTCCTCGCGCTGTAGGATAGCTCCTCACTGCGCTCAGAGGCGGGCAGGTGCCAGGAACAATCCTGCACTCAGTTACAGGAGGAGGACTGGGACTTTTCACGTAAATAACACTAACAGGGAGATTCTGGCCTTAACCCCTGGAATCAAACTGAACTGAAAAGGCATTTTAAAAATTTTTTCCATGTTGGACCTTCATGACTTTTCAAATAGAAAGTATATCCCAGTGTCATTTACAATAGCTCATCTTGCAAGCTTATAAATATCAAATGAATCACAAGAAACACCTTATTTTTAAGAAAATAAAAAGAAAGTAGGCATTTTGGGTTGGAAGGCCAGAAGGTATTTGTAGAGAAATGGAGTATTAAAAATATAAGCCCTCTCTTGTCAATCCTAAATGATCATTTAATATCTGCGTGACGAACTCAGAAAAATCTGATCATAATTCTCTATCCATGCACATTCTCCTTTTATGCTGCCTCTTCAGACTGTGAAATACGCTCTTTACGTGGACAACACTGAGAAGCCACCCTGTGGTCAGTCTCAGGTGTCTGGACCCCCTGCTCTTACACCAGACGCCATGGAACCTAGACTTCACAGCTTTTTAAGGGGGACAAAGAACTGACTAGAATGAGATGCCTGCTTAATGGAAAGCCTGGGAAAAGTTGCGAATATCCTTGGGTACAGCAGCCGGTATTATAAAAAAAAAGATGAAGAAGGTTCTGGAAAGATCCTATAAAGAGAACCTAAGAGTCAAGCACAAAGATCACTTATCAACTCCCAGGGTCTCCAGCTTCATCTCAGTACCGCTCTGAATGGACAAGGCTCGAAACCTCCGTCCTGGCCGGATGGCTAAGAGAAGAGGGGCCCCTGACTGCTTCCCACTGGCACAGGCAGGAAGCAAGCGGCCTGCACAGAAAGACCCACAACACACAAGGCTGAAAACAAAAGGAGATGTCAGCCCCCTCAGCAGAGCCAGGCACAGGCCAACCTGGTGGGAGGAGCAGAGCTTCTGCCCAGGTGGACAAATGACCTGGAACAAGTTACCATGGCTGCCTGGGGCTACCATGAACCTGTGTCCCCAGCACCATGAGGATCACCAGGTGGCAGCACCTGTGACAGCACCCATACACAGCCTGGCATAAAGCGAGAACTCAGATTGATTTCCTCCAGGTTCCCAAGGTCGCCTTCCAAAAACACTATTTTATCTGCTGGGCAACTGTATGACTTCCTGATTCCCCTGGCAAAGACCTTGGCAAAGCGCCTCCAATTGTTCAGATCTCAGTCTCTCTACGTCCTGGTACCCAGTGTAGACGTGCTAGGCTCCACCAGCAGCAAGGTGAGATCTGCACGACGCATACCCTGCGGGCACTCAGAACAGTCTCCCATATTTATTTATAAATTACTGGTAAAAGCATCCGCGTAGCAGTGTATGCCTGCAGCAGGGGAGGGAGGGGACGGGCCAGGATCCTGACTCCAGGCTCTGCTGACCCCAACATGGCTCCATTTTCTTCTTTCTAAAATGGGGATGACAAAAGGGGCAACATGCCACACACATTTTCTGAAGGATTAAATGAGGAAATACAATTAGGACAGGTTCCCAAATGAGAACTCAATAAATGTGGGCCATTACCCCTAACAACCGATAAGGCTGGACTTCATTTCTTGATGCGCTTTAGAAAATCGCATTCATTCAGAAAAAGACATTTCAGCTACTACAAATATAAATTAACTGCTGGATTTCAAATTAGTACATTTGATAGGCAATTATAGAACATGGCCTCCCAGTATCTGGAAATATTCATTAACATCAAATTTTTATTAGGCATGTTCACACCACTACAGATGTGTTACCATTTTAACAGGCATGCACTGCTAAAATTATAATGCAATTTTAATTGTTAATAAATTAGGTTTGGGATTTGTTATAAAAAGGTGCTTACGTGTTATAACCATTCTAACAAATCCTCCACCACGATCGCCACTGACAAACATTCCCGTCACACTGACGTGTATGCTTCATTAGCAGCATCAACCAACATAAATGTACTGGAGGAATTAATGGACTAGCTCAAGGTGAAACCACCGCACAGTCCCAAGAAACATCACTCATGCTGTGCTCAACAGTTGGCAGCCCAGTGGCCCTGGGCCACCTTTCCACTCTAAGAGCACCTTTTAAAATATGCTCAATTCATGAAACAGTAAATGAAAGACAAATCAATCAATCAGCCTGGCGTGGCAAAACAAATCCCAACGCCCACTTTCCCTTCAGACTGATGTAACACAGAAGCAGCCAGGCCCAGGTGCAGCGGCCGTCCCTGCATCCACAGGGCCCTCCCTGAGGCCGAGCTACTTCTGAGATGGATGAAGGATGGATTTGGATCCACACACATTCATGCAGTCCAGCATCTGACCACTCTGATGAATAAGAATGCCCAGTGGATGACCAGGGTCAGGAACAGAGCTGAATGTGTGAAAAGAAAGCCAAGATCCACATGATGGTTCATGGCCCTGGTGACCTCATTCGTCCAGTGCTCTGAACAGCTTATCTAAATAACCACAGAAGCCCTAGAACCAGGAAATAAACATGAGCCTTCAGACAAATTCAACTTAGCTCCCCAGACAGATCACAGGCAGGGGCTGCAGCAGACGCTCCAGAATGTGTATGTGGAGCCACGGGGTCAGAACACACGGGTGGCAGCCCATGCCAGGACACCGAGCTCGCAGAACACAGGCACTGGGACCCGACTGTGAAAGTCCCCAAGTAAAAGCTGCTGTTTTAAAGTTCCACTGAAAATCATGAGAAATTAGAATATTACCCTGAAAAAAATAGACATTTGGTTGATGGCTTGACTAGTCCATAGAAGTCCACAAATTTGTCCCCCTAAATAGTAAAATACTAATTACTGATTATAATAATGTTCTTAGACTTATTCAGAAGCTCGCTGTTCCTAGCCCCCATTCACAGCTCTAACACATGGTCGCCACAGGGGCCAGACCTATGGAGACCACCCCATAGAGGGATCACTTATATGTTGGGACAATGGGAAAATGTCCACAGCTCAGCTGACTTCAGGAAACTTCAAACCCACGGAACCACACTTTTGACCATTTTTCACTTATCCTCCACCCAAGATCCACCCACAGACTACTCTGAAACCAAGCTCCAGGGGAAGTTTTGGTGATCAGAATCGCTGGAGTGCCACTGGCAGCTAGGGATAGACATCAGAGTCTCTAGAAATCCCAGGAAAGCAGGGTCGGTCTCAACACAAAAGCTAAGTGTCACAGCCCTGCAAGGGATGCTGCTGAGTGCCTGATCCCTGGTGAACAGCTTCTGAGGCTGATGCTTTGGCCAGGTCCCCACAGGACCATGACCACACCCAGCAAGGCTGTGGTCAAACTTGCAGGGGTCAGATGAAGGCTGGGCCAAATGATCGCGTTTTTAAGTGACGAGAACAGGCAAAATAGTGGCTTTGGAATCAAAAGGAAATTTAAGCAAACATTAAGAAATCTTTTTTTAAATGGATAGGATTTGCATTTCTCTAAGACGAAGTTAATTTTTTATTTTTTCCTCTGGTTTTTGTTTTTCCACCACTTAGCTGTATATATGGTGCTGGGGATCAAATGCAGGTCCCCTGCACATGCCAGGCAAGTGCTCTACCACTGAGCCACCTTTCCAGCCCCTGTATTTCTTCTTTTGAGAAGTGTCTGTTTGTTTAGTTCTTTTGTCCATTTATTGATTATTTGGGTTTTTTTTTTTTGGTGTTAAGTTTTTTGAGTTCTTTGCATATTCCAGATATTAGTGCCCTAGCTGAGGTGCAGGTGGCAAACACCTTCTCCCATCCTGTAGGCTCTTTATTCACACTCTTGTTTCCTTTGCTGTGCAGAAGTTTTTTAATTTGATGACATCCTACCTATTGATTTTAGTTTATTTCTTGCACTTTGGGGGTCTCGTTAAGGAAGTCATTCCTACATGGCCATACTGGAGTTGGGCCTAGCACACAATTTGCATTAGCCAAGCTATGGAGCCAACCTTGGTGCCTTTAACAGGTGAAGGGATAAAGAAAATGTGGTATATATACACATGGACTATTACTCGGCCATAAAGAAGAACAACATTATGGCATTTGCTGGTAAATGGATGGAACTAGAGAATGCTGTGTTGAGTAAAATTAGCCAGTCCACAAAGTCAATGAGGTCAAATGCTTTCTCTGAAATGCAGAAGCCAATCAAAATAAGGGAAAGGGAAGAGGGGAAAAAAGTAACAGAGGCAGGAATTCCATCAAAATAGAGGAAAGATGAGCAGAGTGGATGAAGGGGGTTGAGGCGGAGGAATACGGGTCAGGGAAAAGGGAAGAACGGTGGAATGAATCTGACCGAACCTTTGTACACACATGCCTGGATGTGGCATGGTGAGTCCCAGCACTGGGGACATACACAGGACACTAATTTTAAAAAGTAAAACTCAACTGGAGCAGGGAGTTCCATGCCTGTGTGATAAAGGCAAGGTACATCCTGGTGTTCTATACAACTAAAAAGAGGAAATAAAAAAACGCAAAGTGAACCTAATCCACCCTTTTAGAATTTAAAACTCACCGAAAAGCTATAATGTTGCCAAAATAATATAATATTAGTACTAAAATAAGTTAAGGATCAACTACGAGACAATGTACACTAGGGAAGTAATTATATGGCAAATCTATAAGTAAAGGATTCTTTGTTTAGTAAACAATTCTGGAAAACTAGACTAATTTCAGAGGGAGAAACAGACTTACTTACCTTGCAACAAACATAAAAGTAGGTACAAATGGACTAACAATCTAATCGCAAAAAGTACCAACTATAAAATAACAACTAGATTAAATTCTAGGCATTAATTACAACACAAATCGCTATTTTATGTATCTCTGAAAGAAAAAAGTACTACTTAACGATCATACCATACACCATTATAAGAAACTGCTTCAAAGATGAAAAAGCATTTTAAAAACTATCCATATTAAAATCCCATTTCTTTTTAAGAGAGAGAGAGTGGGAGAGAGAGGATCAACTTTATTTAGTTGTTCATGTGGCCTGTTCCTCCGACACTCAGTTGTGTACATGGTGCTGGGGTTCTAACCCAGGTTCTCGAGCTTGCCAGGCAAGCGCTCCAACCCTGAGCCACCGCTCCAGCCCCACTTAATCCTATCTCTGATCCTACCTGTATCTTGACAACTACAGGTTTCCACAGGCAAAACAACGACAGGAGTGCCAGAGAGGAGAAAGAGGTGCTGCGTGTGTCACTGAGAAGGCCACCGTGTCCAGAAGGCTGGCACTGAGGTTGGGCTTTGGCTCACTCATTGTGATTTGAGGGGTCTATCATAAAAATAAAGTCATAAAAATGTCAATAGGCAGAATTACCTACTGAGGATGTTCGCTGTCAAGGCAAAAACGGAAGCAAGGGTGAGGGGGAGCAAAAACAAAGCCAATGAACTTGTCTGATCAAGGAAATAACGCTACATGAAGCTCGCCTCACGTTCCAGATGCCGAGGGTGACTGAGATCCGCACTGAGACCTGTACGTGAGGACTGCAGGACGCCTCCACCAAACTCTCACCACGGGAAAACAAGGGGACAGGGGACTAGAGGTGAGGTATGTGGCAGCCATCATTTTGGTAAAAAATTAAAAAAAAAAAAATAGTAAGCAATCCATATTCAATCTAGGTGTTTGGGTTCTAAAAACTGAAAGCTGCGGAAGGAGATAAAAAGAAACATTTACAGCTGGAGGATGGGAGGCCCGGGTCAACCAATCTACCAGTCCACAGCCCATCAATTAGATCTGTCTCCAAAAACAATCGGAATTCCTTCTCTGCCTCAGAAGCAGGAGACCCCTCAAAGGTTTCCCAAGTCAGGAGGACCCGGATGAGTTGCTGCTGTGCTATAAGCAGTTACATCCTTCCTGGCTTCATCTAGAGCTGCTTCTTGGTCTAAAGCAGGATCAGACGGAACAGTCCATTTCCAATATTCTGCTCTACTCTCATGAACCTGCAGGAAGAGCGCCACCCTTCCACTGTTGACATGATTCTGTTCTCCAGGAAGATACAAACTTCATGACAAATGGGTGAAAACACAATTCTCCTCAATGTTCTCCTAGGCACAAGTCCAACACACAATCGAAATGGAGATGAAGATAAAGGAATTCGCTCAGGTCTACATAACCCGAGAAAATTTCTCCCCAAGTTAAACTGCTCGGGCAGCGTCCAGGTTTGGGAGGAAGGGAATCTGGCACCATCAATATCACGCTCTAGGTTCAAGGACACCAGGAAGGCTCAGCTGAAAAGTGGATTTAATTTCCAGCCCGTAAACAGGCACGTCCTGAGAGCGAGTCACTTGCCATGCCTCTCCACGAAGGCCACCTGCTCTCATCTCAGACCAGCCACAAATGAAGACGCGGCTGGATCTCAGCAGAGCGCAGCTCAGGCCCTTCCTATGGGGAACTGGGCTCCAGAGAAAGGAGAATGGTTTATATGGGAACAAAACCTACCTCAGCTATCACCATACTCTGTAGACTCCACCTGACAAAATCTTATCTCCCAGTATTTGATTCTTCTCATCAGGCAGAAATTTAATTTAATTTTAATTAATGGTTACTTTTTCTCCTTAAAGAGGCAGTACTGAAACAAGTCTGAAAAGCACTGCTGTAGAACATTCGTGAAGCGCTGGGTGGGAGCGGTATAATGAAAGACCAGTTTAGTCCATTTTCACCTCAACTCTAGATTCGCCGCATGGGTCTTGATACGTTCCTCCTTGCCCTGGACTATTTTCCTGTTTTTACCAGCTAACCACTAGTAAAAATATCTTCACCACTGAATAGTCAAATCTGAATGTTAAAACACCTATGAATTGTTTGAAATTAATTGAAGCAATATATCTTTTAAGCAATTCTGCTGCTATGTGTATGCAAGAGTCAAACAAAACTGGCAAATGCTTTCAAATATTTTCCCCAAAACATGCAAAAGTGTCCAAACTAAAAACCTTGTAAGTTTCTAATACTATTCTCAAATATATCTGAACTCAATGAATTATTGGTCTTTTTCTGGCCATGATACGTTTAGACTTCACAAAGCTGTTACTCTCACAGGGACTGAAAAATCCATCAAGGGGCCTGCTCTATCCAGTGACCTTCCTTCCCCTTGTCTGATCATAGCCGTTTCGTCCTGAGGCCACGTCCCAAGACAGTTAAAATGTATACAACAGGTCCTTTTTCTTCAAAATTTCTATTCTAGTTTTCTGTATCAAAAATTTATAAAAATTGAGTGTTTCTATCCCCATAAAAAGTATGCTACATTAGCATAGCAAATGCAGGAACACTAGTGTAGTAAACAGCACATATACGTTATCATAGTGAGTACACTTTCCCCAGTCATTATAGTTTCCTTCTACAAAGAACAAAACAGAACGGTTCCAAAAAACCTATGTATAATTTAGATCTACGGTCAATATCTTAAAAATTATATAAATCCCCTGGGCACAGTGGTACACACCTATAATCTCAGTAGCTCAGGAAGCTGACGCAGGAGGACCCCAAGTTTAGAACCAGTCTCAGCAACTTAGAAAGGCCGTAAGGCACTGAGTGAGACCTTGACTCAAAATATAAATGTAAAAAGTGCTGGAGATGTGGCCCAGTGGTTAAGCACCCCTGAGTTCAATCCCCAGTACCAAAGAAATTTTTTAAAATTATATGAATCCATACACTAATTTACTAAAGACAGAAAAGCCAAGAATCAGATCAACCACACTTCACTGTTATGTGGTAGAACTAAACTCCTTTTTCTAAATATATATATATATGCGTGTGTGTGCGTGTGTGTGCGCGTATGTGTGTGTGCGTGTGTGTGTTTTATTAGTGCATTATAGTTGTGCATAATGATGGGATTTGTTGTCACATATTCCTAGATGCAATACTATTTTTTCAATATCCCCTGCTATCCCTCTACCTCCCTCCTCCCATCCCCTGATCCCTTGAATTTCTTCTGGGTCCTATATTAGAACTAAATTCTTAAAGAGAGTAAATTATTTAATTTTAAATTGTTCTGATCTTTGCGAAAGCATTTCACTTCCGTGAACAACATAAAAGATTTGCACCACCTGGTGGAAAGGCGAAGTGTCCCACACGTCAGATCTCTTTATGAGAGAGTTCCTTAATTCCTTTTGGATCAAGGGCACTTTTAGGGCTCTGATAAAAGCCAAGATCCCTTGCTCTCCCCAAGGCAAGCTCACACATGCTTTCACGGCCGCATACTCGAGCATACACTCAACAGCAACCCATGAAGCACTGGGGCAGGCACGGCCGCCTCTGGCCTTGTATTTCCCCTTGGCAGCCCAGCATTAGGATCCTGGTGGCGCAGCTGGGAACCCAGCGCTGTGTGAGTCCTGGGCAGTCAGGCCAGATGCCAGACACCGCAGCAGGCTCTGAGAGGTCCAGCGCTGCCTGCCTGGATGCCCATCTCACCCGGCTGCTCCTGACGGTGACCCTGCACACTGGCTGCCCAGCTTCCCCCATCCCTGTGTTTAAGCAGGGATTATGCCAGCAAGCTGAGAGCCTTCCAATCGATCCCCTCTCCAAGTTAAAGGCCTGCTGCAATCTAGAACCCGGACTCACACCCCCGCTCCCTAGTCATGGGACACCAATGAGCAAATGAGGCTTAAGGAGCTACTGAAGTGAAGACACTGAGAGGACGACCAATTGCAAAACATAAGAAAATCACTCACCGGGACTGAGCAGGGTGCCTATGACCCAAGAGAGGCTTGTGACCCAGGCCACTTCTGACAGGGGTGCTTGGGTTCTTAGACAATCAGGTGAATTGTTCTTTTACTTGAGACTTGATAAATGGCATGGTTTCAACCAAAAGTGACTTGCAAACAATGAAAGGACCTGGTAAAGAAAAGCCAGGTGGCATGGAAACGAGACAGTGCCTGTGATGCAGACGGGGCCTCAGACCAGGGGTGCTCCACCAACCAGTGACGTCTCTGCACACGTTCCAATGTTGGCAAAGATGGAAATCTGAGCCTCTGGCCCCAAGCATTTTGAACAAGGGATACCCAGCCTGCACACACATGTCTTCAACCAATCAAATAAGGCCTGCGCCGCCTTCCTTAGGGGGAGCCAGAAAACAGCTCAGCTGACCAAGCACTCCAGGCAGAAAAAGGCAATCCCAGCTTCCAAAATAATCACAGATCTGATGTTTAGCTGAAGTAGAAACAGACAAATCTAAACCCCTGGGTATTTAGATAAACATACACGAAAGGCTAAGAAATGGTAAGGAATTTCCCAAGGACATGCAGTCGGTTTCTGATCGGAGTGAGGACAGCGGGGGTGACAACCTTCTCTCTCTGTGCCAGTCTGCCCTGCCAGGTACGTTACGACCTTACCTTTTTCTGTGTGCATATGCAGCTTTCTAGTCCACAAAAACTTTGGGCCTCTTTTCAGAATGTTTTTTAAATGCATAAAACACACAGGATAGAAAAGGAAGACAATGACATCCAAATACAGTTCTCGAATATTAAAAAACACATTTGAGAAATGGAACTATCTGTGCTTCTTCATGAAAGCATTAAATAAGCCCTAACAGAGCAGCTCACAGCCACTGACCTCGATGGAGGGACATCAACAGAGCAAATACCCAACAGGAGCGGAGCTGCGTGGCTCTGGTGTCTAACAGACACATCATGTTCCCTGCTTTCCCCTCCCAGGATGCTCTGTCACTTAAATTCCGCTCCTCACACTGAAGAGTAAAAACAAAGCAGTGCCGTGCCCATGGCTACCACCTATCTCACACTCAAGAGTTTTCCCACACTATCCAATGAAACTTGCTTCCCAACCCAGTACCTCTACAAACGCTGTCCTCGAACACGCTCACATCCGGCAGAACCTTCAGGTCGGCAATAAATTAAGAATGGAACACGGTTCCATGTACCAGGAATCAGAAAATCTAATTTTTCCCACCAATCCACTGTACAGTCTCAGGAAAATTATCATGGGCCAAGATACGAATGACCACAATAACAAACACACAACGAATGAGGAACAGATGAGATGTGCTTTTTCTGTGCACTTCACTTATGTTTAGTTAACAGCCAGACAACCCAAGTGCTCCATGAGAAAGAGGCAGGACCAACGAGATAAGGAACGCATACCGCACTCTCAAACACGAAAACGCAGCAGCAAGAGAAAACGAGGCAGTCCTCTCCCAGCCCACACATGGCACCCCCTGCCCACTGCATGCCACAGGCCATAACTCCCAACGCAGCCTGGAATAAGTCTCCCACAATCATCCCCACCCCATGACTCGCCCATCACCCCCCCTCTGCACTGCTATCTCCACCAGGGGCTCCCACCACTCCCATTCACTCCACGACCGCTCCCCAGGTCTCTGGCTGTACTGCTGGCTGCGTCCATCCACGCAGAAGTTGCCGCCACAGCTTCGCACCCTGGGTCTGCAGAAGGGTCCAGACTGCCTGAGCACCAACTCAGGAGTCACGTGGCAAATGTCCAATTGCCACCTGAAGCAATTTAAGATTGCTGCCACCCGAACAAAAGAACTTCCACAAAGACCATGGAATTGTTGGGTCCATACTACATGTGTGAGCCTAGATGCAGCGTGCATTTTCCATGCTTCCAGAGGATTTAAAAAATGTGACATCCATGTATCTGCTAGTACACAGGATCAATTTATAATTCTACATTACAGAGCATTTAAGGGGCTGGAGCAGAGACTCAGGAGTTGTGGTGCTTGCCTGGCATACTCAAGGACTCAGGTTCGAACCCCTCCAGCACCACACCATGTACACAACAGTGTGTGTCAGAGAAATAAAGGCCAGACGGAAAAACTAAATAAAAACTGATTCTTTCTCTCTATCATCTTTCTCTTTAAAAAAAAGAGCATTTAAGGCGCTACAACTGTTTTGCTATTAAAGATAACACTAACACCAAACTGGAGCTCTCTTTGCTTCTGTTGAATTATTTCCCTGGGATCGATTTTTAACCCCTAAACTCCACTGCGCCATCAACACCGCCTGTTCCCCAAAGTCCCAGCAGACCTGGTGCTGTTTCTTTAAAGCACCAAGTGCACTGATAACAATAATTATTCCACATCGTTCCCGTTTTCACTCTTCTCACACAGAATAATTTTCCTATATACTATTTTATCATTTATGAAATTTCCTCTGTTCATTTACCTATTATTTTTTCTCATGTATTAGAATAAGCTATCTTTTAGATATTAACTTTATCAATTCTGAAATAGGTATTTGTATTTTCATACCTGCCACACTTTTTAAGTTCTAATTCTCCAAACCCAACACTGCAATTTCAACACTGCAATTTCTCCAGAAGTCTAAGATGTTCTTCTGTAGATGCTAGTCAATGTTTTGATCCTCTACATCCACTCTAAAATATACGTTGAGTTGTGGGATGAGTTTCAGTACTTTCCCCTCCAAACACCCACTCAGTTCATCCCAACATCATTTGTGAAAGCTCCTTCCCTGTTTATGTGTGTTTATGTTGGAATGAAAATCATTTTAACATTGAAAATGTTAGAAAATAAGATGCACTTTAGTAACAGATTCTGAAAACAACCCGCTTGGCTTTTATGTGCACAGGTCCACAGAGAAGTGGGTCCCGGAAGGTGACACGCAGCCTGGGCGATTCTTCACTGCAATTAGACCTATCTAGACTTGACTCATCGGTGGCTCTGGGCCTCTCTGAACCGTTCTTATTGTCTCATTAAAAAGAGAACAGAGAGTATGACTGCAGTTTCTTCCTGAAACAGTCTACCTGTGGACTTGGAAAGCACAGTGCAGTATTTAAATGCTACCTTGTATTCACCCATGGAAGGGCCACTGGCAGAATTCCGTAGATGTCAGGATATGTGACCTAGACAGACATAATCCAACTTCATTTTTCAAACAAATTGGTACTATATCAAATTCACAGATCAACTTTAGCCAAGACTGTAGATAAGTGTGCATACTTACCATATACAGCCCTGGTACATATCCACATCCATGAGGTGTCAGTAGCTCTGCATACACTGGGTACCAAGGGCTGGACTCACAGATGGTATTTTCCCCAGATCTAACGTGTTCTCAGACCCAAGCCCGCCTGAGTTCCTCTTCTCATTATTTTGTCATAGACTTCCTGTACTTCCAGGCTGTTCCAGGGGCACATCAGATCAGAATGCCACATGCAATATCGTGCAGCCTGGTCCAGCCATTAAGCTGAGAAGGCACAGCACTGGTCCAGCTACTATCCCTTACCAAACCTCTTGTACACTGAGAGCCTCTCCTAATTTTCAGATACAGTGAGGGGAAAATTGGAAACACATACATTTTTTTGGAACTAAGACTTGGAGAACTGTTTCAGTGTGGACACAGAAAGGAAAGAGAATTCTTCAAGTTGGGGGGAGGTCGCTTCCTCATAGAATCAGAAACACCGCCCTGCTCCAGCCTCTTTCCCATAGCTTTAGTGGCACCAAGGCACTTGGCACCTTGTAGGTGCCGCCATGAGTTGGGATTTTTCTTATCTCCCCCACGGAACCAGAGGGACATGGAGGCTAAGATTTACACCAGAGTCACCTTAGTATCCTCCACAGCACATGACAGGCACCATTCCTTGCTGGTCTGTTTATCAAGCATTTTCTGAGTGCGAGAAAAACTATCCAATCTGCAGAGCACAAAAAAGCTAAACTTCTACTTCATGCACCTATTATTAACCTGTCTCAAAAGACACATTTATATTGGTGTTTAATAGAAGCACAAGATCTGGACCCACACACATATATAACTCCACACTTGACTTCCGCAGCAGAGGCAGGTGCCAGAAGACCATTCAGTGTCTATGAAATCCACTGTTTAACTACAGCGCTTTGGCTACAGCATGCGTATTACTGGCAGGTGTGACCTTGAATCAGACTCGTCCAGGCGGCACTCAAGGCAAGTCCAATCACACCCACCCTGGGACCACGGCCTTCCTGGACTTGCTCTGAGCCCTGACTTCCTCTATGTCCAAATCCACAATGTTGAAATTATAAAATTTATACCCATCCAGATACTTTATTTTCAAGAATGAGTCTTGATTAACACAGTGTCCGCAACAAACGTAGTCTTCGGCAGAAAATGAAAGGCTTCCAAGGAAGAGGCAACGCTCAGAAAGCTGATGCTAATAAACTTATTAGAAATCATTACCAAATATTCTGGAATAAAGCACTCTGTCATAGTTAATAAAACAACAAGAGGAATCATTAGCTTCTCAGTTCCAAGAATCATATCCAAGACTTTGTTGTGTTCATGGTGCTGGGGTTCGAACTCACGTACTCGGGCGTGCCAGGCAAGCACTGTAACTGCTGAGCCATGGCTCCAGCCCTTTTCAAGGCTACTTTCTCTGGCTGTATAGACCTCCCCCACAGGACCACCATATCATGAGAGTTCATGCATCACCAAAAGCCAGCACAAGTTTCATTATCACTTACATGCACATAAAATTCACAGACTTTGGAGAGGAACTCACTATAAAGCATTGGGAACATTTGGGTATCTGGAAAGAGTATTTGACCAAACAATTCTGAGAAAAATACATTATATGTTTCAACTACTGTATAAAATATCCAAATTGCAGGTCATGGTGGCACAGGCCTATAATCCTTGCTACTCAGAAGGCTGAAACAGGAGAACTGCAAGTTCAAGGTCATCCTGAGAACTTTGTAAGACTGTCACAAAGCCCTGGGTACAATACCCAGTAGAGAAAAAAAAAAAAAAAAGCCCATTAAAAAGAGGAGAAATTTTAAGAAGCAAAGCTAAGGACAGCAAGGAGGTAAGTATGATGGTAAAACAATACCGAAAACTAATCTCTAACAACACAACTGTTAAGCGAACATATCAACACCTACGACACAGAGTTGGCTCTCTGTATCCAATGGTTCCATATCTCCAGATTCAACCAACCATGGAGTGAAAAAATATTTTTTAAAAAATCTACATCTGTATGGAACATGTATGAGCTTTTTTATTGTTGTTGTTATTTCCTAAATAATGCGGTATAACAATTATCCACATAGCACTTATATTGCATTAAGGGTAATGGAAAGTAACCACAGGCCATGTCTAGGTTATACGAGAACACAACTGTTTCTATAATGGACCGAACATCCCTGGATTTGAGAATCTGCAGGGGTCCTGGAACCAATCTTCTGCAGACACCAAGGAATAACTACACCTACTAAGTGGCAAATGTTTCACCAATATTACATTTAATCTTCTAAAAGGCCCATAAGGCTGTATCATCCCAGTTTCAGGTGAGAAAACAAATTCAAAGAGATTAAGCAATATTCTTGCAGCCACAGACCTATCAAGTCATTGACCTAGGACCCAATCCCAGTCCCACGAGTCTCAACTCTTGCTTTTTTTTTTCAATTTCACTGTACTTCCAGTGATAGAAGCTTAACTAAATTAAAAAAAAAATTATCAGGAGGCTACTATCCACCTCAGCAGCATAGATTTTAATATCAATAATGCCCATAACGGTATCTTAAAAGCAAAATCATTGCATTATTTCTATCTTTCAAACAGCACCTAGGTTTTCTGCCCACTTGATGGGTCCCTACAAGCAGACGTCAATAAGAAATTTATGAAAATGCACTGTGCCCAGGACAGTGGCTACCGCAGGAGACCGTTTGGTATTCAGTCACTGGAAATACAGGAAAGTCAAAGGAAAGAACACAACGAACACAGACCTTCTCCCTAAGGCTCAACTGTAAAGCCACCACTGTCCGCACTGTGGACATCAACCCAAGCCACCCACAAGCTGAGAGGCACTTCCTCCTGGAAGGTACGGGAGCACAGCAGGAGCCTGTGGGGTCCTCCAGGGCTGACACTGCTCCCACATCCTCCCCCCAGCTCAGCCGGGGCCACAGCTCAATCCAGAGGGACAGGCTGAGGCCAACTACACCACTGCCACCGTCAGGACAGGCCAGCAAATGTGGAATGTGGCCAGGTAAGTGAGATCCTTGTAAGCAAGAGAACTGGGACAGCAGGAAGCTCTGTCTGCCTGACAGGCTGAGGTCCTGTAAGGGCAAGGAGACTCCAACAGGGGGCCAAGAACTTGGGAAGAGGGACAACCCCAGAGCAAGTGATTAACTCCACACAAACACCTGGGGCCAACCACTGACTCTGTACCAGCGGGGCAGACACAGAATGGGCTCCTGCCACCTGGGCATCCCCTGCTAACAACCTGTGTGGACACCACAAGGAAGACACAAGGGTGTGGCTGAAAGTCAAAGCCAGGGCAACCCTGCAGCTGCCTGTGATCTGAAAGCACCCCCAGCCCACAGAGAAGCATCAGCAAAACTATAAACAAGAGTACAAGAGACAGATTGGAGCAGAGACACCAGCAGCCCCGCAAGATAGAGAAACAGCCTTCAGATTCGGCCCAGGCAAGTTACAAAACACAAATGTAACAACTCCCGAGGGAAAAAGAATCAGAAATTGCTACAATGCACTCTCTAAATTATAGAACATTTAACAAAAAAACTGAAGACACGAGGAGAAACAAGAAAGCAGATGACTCAGATTTGGGGGAAAAGCAGGCATTGGAAAGTGTCTCTAGGTCAAGACTTCAGTGAAGCTCTAATGCGATTATGCATGCTAAAAAAATGAAAGGGCATGTTAAAAATTATTAACGTACGAACGTAATAACAGATCTCAAAAATGATGGAAATTACAAAAGAGAAAACCAACGGAAATGGAAATTCTAGAATTGAAAAATACAACAAATAAAACAATAAATCTAGTAGAGGAGCTCAACATCACATTTCAGCTGGTGCAAGAATCAGGACACACAAGGAAGCTCAATGGAAATTTTCCAACATGAGGAACACAAAGAAAAAATCTGAGAGCCTCAGAGACCTGCGAAACATCAAAGACACCAACAGGCGTCCGCCCTATGCAGCCTTGGAGTCAACCAGCCACACAAAAAAGCTCTTTACAAATCCACATCTGCACTGAACAGACTTCTGTTCTTGTCATTCTCTAAACAAGGCAGTGTGACGGTTATCACATAGCACTCGCGTTGTATTTCGTATTCCCAGTATACAGGAAGATGTGCGGAGGAATGTCACTGTGCATAGGGGGCATGGGCTTCTGCAGATGGTGGGATCTGACGGGAGGGTCTTGAAACTAATGCCCCTCAGATACCAAAGGACCGCGCCATAAGTGATGTGGGAACAAGAAGGAGGAAAAGAATACTTAAAGAAATACTGGCTCAAAATATCCCAAATTTGACCCAATCCCCCCCCAATAAACTATATGCCCATGAAGTTCAACAAAATTCCATCTAAGACAGGTACAGTGAGATCCGCATCTGAGCACGTTCCATGAGACTGCTGAAAGAAAGAAAAACAAAAAACATAAATGCACCATGCAAAATACATTTATCTCACACAAGGAAAGAAAACACAATAAACAACTAACTTCTCACCAGAAACGAGAGGCCAGGACAGTGCCATGTTCAGAGCTGCAGACAAAAATCAACCACCACCTACGAGCCCAGAGTTCTTCAAAACTGAAGGAGAAATAAAGACTTTCTGTAATTTTTTTTTAAAGGCTTTGCTGCTAGAAGATCTGCCTTATAAGAATCTTTCAGGTAGAACAAACAGAGTGACACAGATGACAACTGGAATCCACAGGAAAAAGTGAAGAGTTCCCAAAATGACCAATATGCAGGTAGTTACAAGAGGCTAAGGACATTCTCCCCACACCTTCTTTCAAATTCTTTTATAAATAAGATTGTAAGAAGCAGCAATGTAACACTACATAGCTGGTTTTTGTAGCACTTGGGGTCAAATATGGCATAAAGGAGGGGCAAGGGAATCTGGAGCCAATTCCTGTATTTTGCCGGAGCTCAGTGGTTAAGATTCTCGCAGAGTGATCCACATTTAGATGTGTACTGCAGCCTCTACAGCAATCACTAAGAAAACCGTTCAAACGCACAGAAAAAAAAAAAATCAAAAGTCACAAAAAAATACTGAACATAAAAAAGGCAATGAAACAAATAAAAAAAGAAATACCAAAGCTCAAAACATAAATCCAACAGCAATTACACGAACTCGAGGGAAGAGAGCCACCCAAGAGAAGGCTCCCAGGCTGCATGAAACAAGAGTTCCCGTCACGTGATGTCCACAGAGACATGACTTGTTTCATACAAACAAAACGCTCAAAGCAAACAGACCAAACAATACCCTAAAATCAGCCAGAATCTCTACACTAACATCAGGTAAAATAGATGCTGGCCAGTGGCTGGACCCAAGTGAGATTCTAAAACACCCCACCTCCCTGCAGCCTTGAACAGGACTGCTCAGACAGCAATGCTATTCCTGCCAGCCAAGTCCAGATTCCACTGACCAGCGAATGGACCAATAAAATGAGGTACGTTCACACGAAGGAATATCACTTAGGGTAACAGGCATGCTGGCACAGGATGCAACCCGATGAACCGCAACTCACCACGCTAGACGAAAAGAAGCTACGTGTAAACCTGCACAGCATGGCATGTGACTTATTCAATGTCCCCAAACTGCAGAAGGCAGACCGGCAGCTGCCCGGGGCTGGGCAACACGGACTGAGTGCAAACCCACCGGGGAGATCTGGGGAGGGGACACGTTCCACAACGGCCTGCCTGTGAGCTTGCCCTACCCTGTTCATTTATTGGGCATCACTGAAATCACTGACGAGTATGGCACCGCGTACACGTTACGTCTTCATAAAGCTCCAAAAATCACACATACGGGAGTAGTACAACTAAGGCAGCAAACTACTGTCACAAAAGAGTGCACCAAGTACAAGCAGCACGCACTGGCTCCTCTGCGATGCTACGTGAACGCTGACCCGAAACTCATCACACGCTGGGCGTGAATTCCATCGAGGCAGCCGGTCAACTTCAACCACCAACATCAACAGGGCCTGTGGTCCATGGCGGTGAGTCACACATCTTACACGGGTTAGCTGGATGTTACACGTTCACCGCTGCCCCCCTTTCACACGTAAGCCATTAACTCTTCCGCTGTAAGTCTCCTAGCAGACGGGACAGAGCTGCTGGGCTCCATGACACATTCAGCACACCCCAGCAGGGCCATGGAGGTCCAGACAAAGGCTGCGGGGGGTGACAGCCAACACGGCCGCGGCCCTCTGCTTCCACCATGCTCCATGGCCACCCAAGACTCCTCCTGTGGCTGGGAGGGGGAGCACACTAACAGTCTGAGTCCTGTGCCCACACTGGCGTGCACCAAAGCAAAGAAGCCAATAATCAACCCTGCTTTGAGCATCTCTCGGACCACCCAAATAGTGACCACAACTCAGCTGAGCCTGTTCCTAAAGCATTCAGCAAAATGAAATAAAACAAAATCTAAGCACAAAAGTACTTTCTCTACCTATTTCCATCCCATGACCCAAAGCAACAGAAACAATTGTTAGGGTAATAAAATAAGTGTGGTGGAGAATACCAAGAACTCAGAGTTTCCAGAAGCTGAATCATGTTCCCCAGTATTTAAGGTCAAAGTGTGGCGCTTGATACGCTAGTAGAATCGCCCCGTGGCCTGGTCCCATCCTCCTGGGAGGAGAAGAGCTCTCTCCAGGCTGCACTCCTCAGAGGGAGCGCCCTTCCCCGCAGCCGTTTTGCTGGAGAACTAGTCCTTCCACAGTGTTGGAAACGCGCTGCTTCCAGTATTGTCTACTACTGTGAGTCATGAACACTGCACGATGAGAAACAGCGCAGCCTCCACCTGCTAGGACAGCTGCCTCACCAGCTAGCGAGGCCCTGGGTGGAAGCTGCGATCCTGGCACCAGAAGACCAAAACTGGAAGCTTCGAGGCCCACCTCGACCTCCAGGGCCTCCCCCTCCCTGCAGAACCACCACTCACGGGACCTCTTCCCAGCAGTGACTGTGACTCCCCTGTCATGCTTGGCAAACTCGTCCTACTGAAACAGTAGCCGCAGGATCCCCTATATGTCACTCCTCCACTGAAAGATGGGGCATTCTTGTTTATTTCCAAATATAAAGGGGCTTATAGGGTGCATCAGTCTCTATTTTGAAGAGTAATATTTTAGGCTCTGTGAGGCACAGGCAACCACTCAGCTCCTGCTGCTTGTGTGGAAATAGCCAGCGCATAAACGAAGGGACAGGGTGTGTTCCAATTGCAAAAACAGGTGCACGCTAGACTTGGCCAGTGGATACAGTCTGCTGACCCCTGCCTGGACTAACAGCTATTTAACACTAAAAAGCAAATTACAGACCAACACTCGCCCACCACCAACCCCTGGCCATCCCACGACTTGCTCCCAAAGAAGAAACTAACTTAAATTCACGATACACTGCTCTTCTGCTGGCTTTGCCATACATATGATGACTTTAAGAAATAGGGAAAAAAAAAAAGAACCCCTCACTCTTTTTTTTTTTTTTTTTTAGACAGAGAGCGAGGGAGGGAGAGAGAGAAACAACTTTATTTAGTTTTTCATGTGGCCTTTGTTGCTCCAACACTCAGTTGTGTATGTGGTGCTGGGATTCGAAATCGGGTCCTCGTGCACGCCAGGCAAGCGCCGTAACCGCCGAGCCACCGCTCCAGCCCCCCTCACTCTTTTAACTGCCCTCCTTCCCTGGACACCAACAAATACCTGGCCTATATGGAGGCTGCTTTTTAATTTCAAAGTACACTGTAAGACAGCACCCAGACGCTGATGTATTTTCTTTAAGCGCTTATCATCTACCTGGTAGTGTAAAAGAGCTTAATTTGGTAATTTTATCATTACCTTAAAATAGAAACTGCACAAATCAAATCTAAGAAGTTTTCTTCCTCTTTTGGTCTTAAAGGTTCAAGTGGATTGAGAAATCCACTCTCACTAGGCAAACTAGACCAACAATCGCCCCTCCCATTCTTTTTTCTACCACAGTCTCAAATTATTTTCTGTCAATCTACCATTTCTTTAAAACCCAACTCTAAATTCTTCCTCATTCATGTTTTCATTGAGAAAAAAAACTGCGCCCTCGAGAAGTTGCTTCCTCGTTGGCTTATCCCACCCGCTGCTTTCTTGGTGGCTTGGGAATTGCACGCTGAATGCACCCTGCTAACCGGAAGTCCTACTTGTTGGCTTGTGCTGCTCTTAGACCGTTTTCTTATGTTGCAGACATGCTAGACATGCTATACTGAAAGAGAGGTACTAGTTTCATTCCTCAACATAGTCTGCCAGTACTCTCACTGTTCCCAGAATTAAAATGGAAGGCTCATAAAACCTCCTCACTCTGATCCCCTGAAAGTTTTCTTCTTCTGCCTTCACATAGACCTGCAACGTGGAAGTCCACAAACATCAAAAACAGTAGACTTTTTCTACATCCTACCATACATATCACAAGGACAAACTTAATGTTCTACATTTCGCTTAAAATGTTAATGTTTCCACATTGTTTTCCCAGAAATACTAAGACTTCATGTCAGAAATTTCACTGTTAGGCTGAGAGTCTCACTTAAGTACAGCCACTCTACTTTCCACTACGTGTAACGTAAACAGATCACGTAAGCTAAGGTACGCAAAGGACCAAGTAGCTTTTTGAAGACCTTGGAAATTCCCGTTTGTGACAGCGAATCCGACTTGGAGTAAGGTACACAAACACAGCTCTGAAGTGGATTCCAACTAATGACTCCAAAGGAAAAGCACAAAGCATTCTACCTCACCTCCTGAGTCGCCTCAGCTCTCTGAGCTCTGCCCAGTGAAGCTTTATTTGATAACGGCAGAGCCTTGAGCAACCCTCTCTGATCAGGAACCAGTTCCCTGCTCTCAATACTCGTGAGTTAAGCACGGGGGTCAGGAGCAATGGTGCTGGAGGAGGCACTAACTATGCAACGCTGGGCTGACAGCAACTTCTCTGTTCTGCACTCCCACATCTATAAAGCAGCACCTGTCTCAAGTGCTCATAGGGATAAAATGAGCAAACATATAAAAGCACTTTGAAAGGAGTCTAGTACATGGACCAACAGAAAGTAGCTCTTTTCATCATCATAAAAACTATACAGAGTGGCCTCTGTCTCGCCACTGGCCCACAACAAACTATGAGAAGCAATATGTTTTTAAAAACTGGAGCCAGGGGCTGGAGCAGTGGCTCGGCGGTTCGGCGCTTGCCTGGCATGTGCAAGTACACAGGTTCAAATCCTAGCACCCACATGCACAGCTAGGTGTCAGAGCAATGGATGATGCCATGTGAAGAACTCAATAAAAATTGATTCTCTTTGTCTCTCTGTCTCTGTCCTTCACTCTTTAAAAATAATAAATAAATAAAAAATAACAATTGGAGCCAGGCACGGTGGCACGTGGCTGCAGTCCAGGTAGTACCAGGGGATGACATGGAAGGATGGCTCAAACCCGGGGTTCAAGGCCACCCTGAGCAACACAGCGAGACATCTGAGTGCCCCCAGCATAACAGCTGGAATTTCCAGCTCTGTCTTACAGAAAACAAAAAATCAAATTGGAAAGAGAACTTCACATATCATCAGGACACAAATGAGCTGCCCTCAGTCAACTCCAGGTCCGCTGTCCACCTTCCTTTCTCATCTGTCAAGTGAGGAGGCTGAACTACAGGGCCTTCAAGGTCCTCCCTCTGCTGTCACCCTGTGCAGTTCTCGCAGAGCAGCCTGCGAGGAGCCGCAAGGGAGCCGCCACGTGTGCCGCAGAAACAGGTCCTGGTGCGGGAGCTCAGTTCATTTTCTTTTTCGCTCATTTTTACGCTGTCACACGCTGTCCTACGCTGTCCTAATTGTATGCTTAACCTACTTTTACTTGGATACTGGAACTATGAAGCACTTGAGCGTTGATCTTATCTTTTTTCCTTCACTGGCAAATCTGAAAGAGTCGGAGATAAGCACACGCAAGCGCACTTCAGGACAATCAGTATGTTTGGTTGGTGCATGGTCTTATCTTCTGGACACCCAGAAACAGCTGGGCACCATAAAAAACAGGCTTTGTATCAAGCCTACAGGTGTGACTCTCAGGCTGCCGCAGCTCCACTGCGCGCTTAGGGACCTCGGAGTTAATCACGTGGTGATCTTGGTTAAACAGTAGCCAGCTGTTCCGTGATCGCTTTTGGGACGCTTTTAGACAGTAGCACAGTCTTACAATACTATGAAATTCATAGTAGAAAATTTCTAATAATTCTGAAAACTTTTCATCTTAAAGTAGTTAAAAAAAAAATAGAAAGTCAAAGTGGATGCAATCATGAACTATAAGCCTAAAGCCCTAAGGGTCTAAAAGTCTAAAAGACCTTGTTTTTGAAAGAATGACCGACCCGAACAGTAAGAAAGAATTCCATTCGCTTTTAAAGTTTTTGTGCTTAATGAACAATGACTAACATAACACTGTGGCATCTTTTCTTTTTTTCTTTTTAAAGAGAGAGGGACAGCGAGAGAAAGAATCAATTTTATTTGGTTTTCACATGGCTGTCGTTGCTCTTACACTTCGCTATGGTACTGGGATTCTAACCCGCGTTCCAGACATGCCACGCAAACGCTGTAACCCCTGAGCCACTGCTCCAGCCCTGTGGCATGTTTTCCAATTGGCACATTATTAATATATGAAAGATTATAATTAATGTGCACAATACTGCAAAAACGTTTAAAAGAATTAAATATGTGAATGAAAAATGAAGGAATGTATTCATAAAATATCTTTCCACATAACACGAGAAACAACATTAGCCCAAACTTGCTGAAATCATTGCATTCTAAATGTGGAGCTTAAAAATGTTTGTGTATGTTAGGACATTCTATGCACATTATGTATTCTTCTATTCTACAGTAAGATAATATTATACCCCATCAGAATATATTTTGTACAGATGTTCTAAAATAAAATCATTACTCTGGTTAATCATATTATTACATTTTATTTTTGCTTTCAAAAACAGCATTTGGCTAATGTTAATAAGCATTCAAATAGCACTGAATAAGTTCTCAACATGAAATGAAAAATAATTATCAAAAAAAGGTTTTGCTGTATTAAATATATTCTCATCACTTCATCCTAGTCAAACTAAACCATGTCAATTATTTCCGTGTTAGCTCCTAGTAACGTAAGTGACCTTTTCACCTATATCACCAAAAACTATTTTTAAAATTATGACTTCTTTCCACTCTATCTGGAGTCATAAGTAGAATCTCTTCTTTTTAAATAAGTTACGGGGTTGTTTGCCTACAAGATTTTTGACTGTCAGCAGAGAACTGTCAACCTAACATTCACACACGAAGAACAATGTATAAAAGCTAGAATTCCACATGCTAATCAGTGCTGAAACTAGTCTACTCAAAAGCTCAACAGGATGATCCCTACCTTAACAAGGTAACATAGGAGATGGTATTTGTGGTGGAATATTTTATAAAACAACCACTAAAGTTGGCCCACGGATTTGCAGCAAGTGAAAACACTCATCTTGGATCCTGACGACCAAGTTGGGGACAGAAAGAGGCTGCCCATCTCAGCAGCTAAAGAGAGCACCTGACTTCCATCGCATGTGAACCGTGATGTCGCATACTTTACCATAGTTCAACATCATAAAAGACTTTGCAATCAATGTCCTGAGAACTAGATGGAGACAAATATTCTGTTTAATCTCATGTAACGCTGCCAAAAAAACAGGCAAGGTTTGAATGAATTTAAGGGGAAAAATCAAGGAGATGACACACTTAACCAAGAACTTTCCTTCCAAAATCGGTTTCTGTCCCGACTCTCTTCCAGATCCCCTGCCTTGGGCAGTCAAGAATGGGAAGTGTCAGTAATCAAGGTTGAGTGCGGACACAGCTTCGTTTGTGCAGCACAAAATGCACTAAAAGTTTTGCGCGGGTCCGCCTGTTACCTCAGGGAAGTGCATGCCTCCCAAGAGTTTGAAAGAAGCCTTTTCTTTTCTTTTTTTTTTTTTTTGGAAGTAAGGGCCTCTGTATTGAGTGCCTACCCTGTGTCAGGCCTTGTGGAAAACTCACGCAGTTGTCTAATCCTCACACGCAATCTGCATTTCATAAACTCCAGGCTTACCCAAGACCACACAGCTAGCTGTAGAATGAAGCCAAGCTGCACCTTCACTGCATCAAATGCACCAAAGGGATAAAACTCTAGGAATCCTATGAACCTTAATGCTCAGCATAAGTTAATAAGAACTTCATGGCTTATCTGCTCAAAATTTTGTTTTATCACAAGTTTTTTAATCAGAGACTATCAAACATCAGAAGCACTTCCTACCCAAAGTTCAAAAACTATAAATAGATTTCATGAGGACAAATCATCTTGCTAAAAAAGCTAACACAACCAAATATTCCCCTGTTGAGCACAGATGACCAACGTAGTCTCTTCTGACATATTTATAGTCCAGCTAAGACCAGAGATCTGTGAAGAATAATAAAAATATAATACTGCAGTACAAGGTAGGTGTGGACACGGTGATGTGGGCCTAGTGTATGTCTGTGGTGGGAGAGAAGATTGTGACAAATGGAGAACACGAAAGGAGGAGGAAGAAACTCAAAAAGGAGAAGTCTCTGGCAAAGACATCTACACAGAGTAAGAAAAAAGTGCAAATGGGGAGGCCTAAGAGGCCCCTTCCAGGAGCTGCTTGCCAAGTGCCTGCCACCCAGAGGGAACAAGCACATCAGATGGGCACTTCCCTGGCCAAGCTCAGGACACTGCACCTCATCCCGTAAGGCAGGGGCTTCCACAACCCTGAGTCAATGGTGGCCAAGGTCCGACTAGCCCTAAGAGCAACCCCTCCCATTATAACAAGGCTGGCTCTCAGAGGGAAAACCTGCTCATTTTCTGCAGTGAATTCAGAGCCAAATGTATCCAACCAATAAAAACAAACAACCACTACATCAAATCCTCAAAATATGTTCTGCAAGAAGCCAGGAACCAGGGGCCCGGAAGAAGGAGGCGGGGTCCTGAGGAGGGGATATTGGCCAAATTATCGTTCTGGGGTGCGCGCGCAGGTACGAGTGTGTAACAAATCCCATCATATGCACAACTTTAAAGCAACAATTAAAAAATACATTATGCAAAAGGTTCGATATTTAGGATTGCAACACTGACTTCCAATCTTAAAGCAGATGGGCTTTAAGAAACTTCAGGCCCCAAAACAAAATGGGTAACACCTCTTTCCTTTTTCCCAAAACTGAAACATATTCACAATGACTAGCATAGCCCAGAGAGCCCTTCATGTCAAGAGGTCAGGCTGAGACCCTTCTGCAAGTCACCGATTCCTCCATGGCACATTAACCCAGAGCCCAAGGAAAGACTGGAAGGTGGTGGGGACAGCCCCCACCCCAAGAGGAGCAATGGGCAAGGAAGGACTGCTGGGCCTGATGACAAGACTCTACCGTCACCTCGCCAAGACCTCACGTGGGAGCTGGGGCCCTGGATCTGCCAGGCCTTCTCCAGGGAACCCAGGCCAACATACTGAGCTTTTTGTCTGAACAAGTGCTTCTTCCTACTCTTCCAAAATTCTTCAGCTTCAGTGATAAAACTCCTCCTATCTCCATCATGCAAGTGGGAAGCAGTGGCAGAGAAGAAGTTTCCACCTGTTGTGCAGCCAGGGAGAAAGAGACGGCACCCCAGCCCTATAAAATTCACAGATGACCCATCAGGTCTAACGCAGCCTCAGCTGTGCCCCAAACGTCCCTGACCTGAACATGTCAATCCCCGTCACACTTTTCCCAGTGAAGAACCTAGAAGGTCGGAGATGTGTGAACTCCGCCTCCTGAGGGCAGGATGGCCCCATTCGTGCCTGGTTTAAACTCCATGCCAATGCTATCCTCATCCATGACAGACCCTGGGGACTTATTTTTTATACTTGTCTAATACTTCAATATGTGTATATACGTGCATGCATACACATACACGTACATGTGAATACAGCTTTACACAAGTAAAATTCCCACTCAGAAACACACATTATCTTGTGGCTTTGCACATTCACAGGGATGTACCTACCCCAGATGAAGAACCAAGAAGAAATCAAAGAAAGCATGTATGTAAGAGCTAAAACTGCCCTGGAAGCATAATAAACATAAAATCAAGATTTTTTTTTTAAGGCATCAGTTTTCGGGGTTTTTGGTGTGTGTTTTAATGAAGAATGAAAGAGAGAGGGAAACAGAGTCGATTTTGATTAACTCAACTGGTCCCTGTTTCTCAGATGCTTAGTTATGTATGCGGTGCTGGGGTTCAAATCCAGGCCCTTTGCACAGGCTAGGCAACCGCTCTACAGGAGCCACCACTCTAGCCCCTGAGACATCAGTCTGTTAATGCTGACTTTAATTATCAGGCAAAGACAAATACTTCAGACACTGTCATCCAAGGAAGCCTAAAAGGAGGTGATGAGCTTCACTAACACCCAGAACTGCAGGCAGCAGTGCCCTGAGCAAGCCGGGCTGTGACTCCTGTCTCCCACATTCCACACCCAATTGAATGAGCGATGACTTCTGTAAGCCAAGGCAGATCTCAGGTAAGGCGAAACTTGATAAGCCGAACCACGGGTGAGATACCAAACACAGGTTAGAAAGTGAATTTCAGCAGCTCACACTTCCCTGCTGACTTCATCCCCTTGCCGGCAACAGGTCCTCATAGACACTTTTAAAAGGTGGGCAGAAATCTAGCGGTGTTACGGTAGTGCTTTCTCCTTCACCCCCTTGCTTACTCAGCTTCACTCTCCTACGCCCTGCAGAGAGACCTCCTCTTCCAGGAAGACAGCCCACGGACCCATCAGAAGCGCACCCTCTCAGGGCTGGAGCGGTGGCTCAGTGGTTATGGCGCTTGCCTGGCATGCGTGAGGACGCGGATTCGAACCCCAGCACAATGTATACAATGAAGTGTCAGTACAACAAAAAAATTAAATGAAATTGATTCTCTTTTTCTCTCACTGTCCCTTTCTTTAAAAAAAAGAAAGAAAAAAAGACGTGCACCCTCTCTAAGACCCACTAACCTGGCTTCAGCTTTCAGCTTTAACCTTTCTTTAGAGGCTGAGATTCATAACTGCCCAAGTTCAGCAACTTTTAAATTCTTGTTGATGGGCCAGACCAATGTATTTCACATCCTCCATGAAAACTCTAAAGATATATTTTCAAAAAGGAACAAGTTTTCCAACATACTCTACATTTGAATATTAAAGTATTCTATTTGTAAATATACTCTATATTTAAATATTTCCTACTCGAGCATACTCTATGTTTGAATATCATATATAGCTTAAACATTAACGACCCAAGGATAACAATTTCAGATTAATCAAGTAAAAATGCTCCTTGACTGACAACAGGGTCATGCCCCCATTATCTCTGTCCAAAACTGAAAAATGTTGAAGATGCACGTGATACAACTCACCTACAACCACCCCAGCTGAGCCACGCAACCCATTACGGAGTGTGTGGGGTGCGGGCTGCGTCCCCTGGTGACCAGCACCATGACAGGATCAGACTACCTACTGCTGGCCTGGGAGAACACCCAAATCCAAACTATGGTTTCTACTCAATTTTCTTCTTGTTTTGTTCTGAGACAGTCTCACTGTGTTCTCCAGGCTGGCCTTAAACTCTTGGCCTCAAATGATCCACCCGCCTCAGCCTCTCAAGCACCCGGGACTACAGGCACGCGCCACCGCACTGCTACGGTATGGTTTCTACTGAATGTGCATCATCACACCACTGTGAACAGAGAAATCCTAAGCTGAAACACAGAAGTCTCAGACCCTCTGACCCATTCAGCCAGCACACAGCACACCCGGGACTCCCATTTGCTAGTCAGGCAGAAGCAGCCCAGGTGCTGCCCTACGCAATGTGAAACAGGGCGTCCCTTCTGGACACAAACCTGAATAGCAGGGCTCAGGGCTCCAAAAGCCATCTCAGTGGGAACCTTGGCGTGAAAGCCTTGCATAACTTAGCTAGAGGAATCCCTACAAAATTATTTCACATTCTAAGTGAAGGAGGCAGATGCACATCAGATTTCACCGTCGATTTTCACTGTTTTCTCTATGAGTCCAAAACCAGACTTCGAAATACTAGACTTACCATTTGCTATCTAAAGCCCCACCTCATCAACCACTGGTACTATAATCATCAACCTCAACTTGGTTCTATCACTTTTCCAGGCGAGAACACTGTTCCCAGACTCAGGTAGGTCAAGGAATGGACTACAGTCTCAAACAACACTTCATGGCGTCTGAATTATTTCTCCAAGGAACATTTTCAATAATTTATTTGATTTTTAAGTCATTTCTTCCCTTGCACATATGTGTTCAAGAATTTTTTTGTATAGTGGTTAAAAAAAAACACAGTCACGTCCCACATAACAACATTTCGGTCAACAACAGAACACATATGACAGGGGAGGCATGAGATGCTCATGGAGCTGGAAAATCCTGATGGCCTGACAATGTCATAACATAAAGCCTCGCTCACTGCCGGTCGTGTAAATCATGGTACAATTATGGTACGTGAGACTTCAAGATAAATGACTGATCCTGGTTCATGTACACACTACATTCTGCTTTTAATCATTTATTTTTAGAGTCTGCTCCTTCTAATCATTTTTTTCAAAAAGTTAACAGTGAAACATCTGCAGGCAGGTTCTCCAGAGGCTCCAGAAGAAGACCTTGTATCACAGAAGGTGACCACTGTTATTGCCCCGGCTGCCCCTCCGGTGGAGGTGTCCTGGGAAGGGGAAGACAGGGATGCCAGTGACCATGATCCTGTGCCAGCCTAAGCTCATGCACAGTTTTAGCTTTTAACAAAAATAAAAAAATTAACAAGTAAGGCTTACATACTAAGAATATGAAGGGAAAATACTGTACAATGTGTATTTTAAACTAAGTGTTATTACAAAAGTCAAAAAGCTTAAAATTCTTTAAAGAATTCATAAAGTAAAAAAGTAATAGTAAGCTAAAGTTTATTACTGAATAAAGAAAACTTTTTTGGTGAACTTGGTGCAGCCTAAGTGCCTGGTGTTTAGGACACCTATAGTGTGCAGCGATGTCCCAGCCTGCACACTCGCAGCTCGCAGTGACTTCCAGAGCAACCTGCATTCCTGCATGCTCCACTCCGGGTAAAGTCCTAGCCAGGGGTACCACTGGAACCCTAGACTGCACTTTCACTCACTTTTCCTAGTTTAGATCCAGAAGCTTACTATTGTGTTCCCACTGCCTACAGTATTCAGCGTTGGTACCCTGGGAACAACGGGCTGTACCTTCCCGCCTCAGTGTGCAGCAGGCTACACCTGGAAGGCTTGGGGAACCACTCTCTGCGACAACAGCGAAACCACCTAAGGGTGCATTTCTGAGCATGTAGCACTACCAAGAGATGAGTAAGTATATTTCATTAGAAATTTGATTGATTGAAATCATTTGCTTTAACTGTTCTTTGCTTTAATAGATAATTACATTCTTATCTACTAAAGTTATATAAAAGATAACCACTTTTCCCAACTGATAAAGCACATTAGAATACAGATCTTTTAAAACTATAAGATAAAAAATACTTACTTTTCTAATATTAAAGTATCTCTTGATATTTAAGAGAAAAACACTCATTTTTCTGTCTTTGGGTGAAAAGCGTTATTATAAATATATTATGCTTGGTTTTGGTTTTGGTTTGGTGCTGTGGACTGTGCCCAAGCCTGAAGCAGACTAAGCACACTATCTACCAGGGAGCCACAACACCAGTCCTACCCATATAGTTTTGTTTGTTTGTTTTTTTAAGAAATAGGGACAGTGAGAGAGAGAATCAATTTCATTTATTTTTCATGTGGTTTTCGTTGCTGTGACACACAGTTGTGTACATGGTGCTGGGGTTTGAACCTGCGTCCTTGCGCATGCCAGGCAAGCACCATAACTACTGAGCCACCGCTCCAGCCCCTATACATATACTTTTGATCCACCGCTTCCTTGTGGAAAATTAGTGAACTTGTTCTGAGCTCTGTGAATAATGGTCTGGGTAGATATCAACCCAACTCTCTTCACTTCTATCTTGCTAATCTAACTTTTAGAGAAGTACAGAAATAAAACCCTAAAGCAGCATGGGGAAGGAATGAAAATAATAAAAACATAAAATCTGTGGTGATCCAGTTGGCAAAGAACATCATCCATTCACTTCAGGTTCCCCAATCCCAGTATGAGAAGAAACTCTGCCTTTACTACCCGTACATGGGAAGGAACTGCAATTTCATCAAACTCTATTAACTCATTCAACAGGTATTTATAAAGTATCTCCTGAGACACAGGACAAGGGACACAAGAAACAGATCTGGCCACAAGCCAGTCGGTGTGTAACAACCAGACATTCCTGGTACCAAAGACACACTTTTTGAAAGGCTTATGATAAGCCTTACCTGTACTAACGCAGACTCTTACCTCTTAGATTTCTGGGATGAATCTGTTTCGTTCGAGGCATCTTCTTGGATTCAGTAGCTCCTTTGCAGAAACTGTAGTAAGTGCAGGCCACAGAAAGTTGGCTCCATAAACTCAGCGCACATCAATTCATCCACGTGCTAAAGAAGAAAAACAGATAAAACAAGCAGTGTATTTTATTACCTTCAAAGAAAAAAATAACTTAAAGGTTATGGCTTAGCACAGCATTAACCTAACTCAGGAAAAAGCAACCAAGCCAAGCACCACTGAAAAACATCAGTAACTTTAATTAATAGGTCAGGCCACTTTGCCAATATTTGGGCCTTAGTAAGAACGGAGGGAAAATATCTATGTACCTTTATCAGATAAACGCAAAGAAACTCACTTTATGTTCTACAATAACATCACCAGGGACAACGCAAAGACAGCATCAGGCTACAAAAGATTATGCTTTCTGCTGTTCGCCTGCCCGCTCGTAGGAGCAGGTGCCACATCTCGGTCATTCTGCTGAGTTAACTCAGTTAACATATGCAGGTGCCATTATGGCTCTGCCCCGGTATCAGTCCTCCCTTCCAGGATCATGAAAGGATGACACCTTCTGCCTTCCTGTGTTAAGCTGGAACCTGTGGCCAATGACCTGCGAGTGGGAGAGAGACATGCTTCACTTCCAGACTGGAGCACTTAGTCACCAAAACAGGATCCTAAACCGCATTCTGTCCCCTCTGACATGGGAAGAGCACTGCTCCAGACAGCAAATCTGACAACAGAGCTTAAGTCCCACTAACCCAAATGATCATGCAGCACAAACAAGAAACAGTTGTTTTAGGTCACTGAGGTTCTGGAGTTACCTGTGACTGCAGCATAACCTAGTCTCTCACCTGATCTATACATTTTTAAAAAGTGATCCAAAATATATTTACCTAGATGGTAATTATCTAAAACCTTACCACCTGTCTCCCCAAATCAGCCACCTCAGTTTCCTCCTCCATAAGACTCTCTCAAGGATCTGAGCTAAAATTTTAGTTTTAACTTCCTGCAGTAAGCTGATAAGCAGAATCCATTATGTTGGCACTAAATATGAAACAATGTTTACTCAATAAACATACAGGAATGGAATAGGAAAGCTTTGTTCAAAACTGAGGTCCCATCTGTTACTGCACATGAAACAAAAGAACTGTACTGAGCACCTACTATGTGCTACATTACCTAACTTAATCCTAACAACTGAGAAGGCAGCCATTGTCACTTATCTATTTTATAGCGAAGAAACCAAGTTTTGGGAGAGGTTAAATAACCTAAGATAAGCAACTAAGGAATGTAGCACTATATGACTCAGGTATTCTCAGAACCTACTTCCTCAGTGGAGATAACAGGAGATATGTTACTCTCCAAGGCTGCTTCTCCCCCAAGGGAATGCAAGGCACAGCAAGTCCAGACCACCTATTTTGGTGTCAAACCAGACTGGGATCAAAGCCAGGTTTTACCCTAATACTCTGTGGTCTTGTTCAAGGTATTTTACCTCTCTGAAGATCAGATTTCCCACTGGAAAACTAGGAAATATTATCTGCCTCAGAAGGCTGTTGTACGCACTAAACAATACTGATGCTCTTCCCAAAATTCTGAAATATTAATTCTCCTTATAAAAGCTTGGTTGGCAAAGTATGTGTCTAAGAGCTGAACACAAGGCTTTAGAATCTTATGGTTTCATTTTTACCATGAAGTAGAAGGAAAAGGAGGATACAATTAAGGTCTATATTTTACTGCTCATACAGCTGTCCACACAGCACACAAAAGCACAATTTTTAACTGCACGAGGAAGAATATGAAATATGATGTCCAATATTGTGCATTTCACTTAGCACAAGGCTAAATGATCTGTAAAACATATCGTTTTCTCAACTCTGTGCACTAAAGCATCCACTATCTGATTCAGGAAGGCTCTGGTTCAATAGAGAATTTAGATACATGAAAGCCTTATAAATTGTAGGAATGCATAGCTTCCTTTCTGGTTAAAACCTTTAAATGGTCACAAAATTACCAAGTTTTTAAAGCACGAACTCCGATTGTAATCCAATCATGTGATCCCATCGATCCAGAACACAAAATGTAAAACATGCAAATTTCCAGTCTGCAACTGCTATCTGCTACCCTGTTCACCGCCTACCCACTGTCCCTAGCTGTCCATCCCATGTTTAAATCCTTGTGGGGGGAATGAATATTTGCAAAGACAGCAGCGCTGTAGCGACTAGGAGGGGTGATAAACCGTTCCTTTACCGGGAAGAAATAAATACTACATGGAGCAAAAACAGGACACGATCAAAAAGCGTAAAGACAGTTGCAAGGAGAAAAAACATGAATGAATGTGGAGGGCGGAGCCTGGGAAAACCCCTCTGCAACGCTGCACTGAACAAAGCGCTTCGCATGCCAGGAGGGGGGGGAGGATGGAAGTGCCAGCTCAGGAAGGAGCCCAGAGTGGATGCGGAGAGCAGGAGGAGGCGGAGGACGAGATGAGGCGAGCGCGGCAGCCCTGAGACTCCTCCTCGCCGCCAGCTCCGCCGCCGCCCCCTCCCCTCTTCAGCCAGCAACTCCTTCCCGAGCCCGACCCCAAGGCGAGCCCGAGCCAACCCGCGCCCCGACCATCCGCCCCCAGCCCAACAGCTGCAGGCGCGCACTTCCAACCCGGAAAGAAACTACCCAGGTGGCCCGGAGTAAACAGGCACTTGGAGCAAAGAACGAAAGGAAAAGAAAGCCACAAAGCCGGGAGGTTGGGAAGCCGAGGCCTGGTCTCCCACATCCCCCCCACCCTCCTGCAAAATGCGTCTGCGGCTGGAAGGCAGGGTCCCTCCGTACCTGCTGGGATCGCAGGACCGCAGCTCAGGCTGCTCGCGCGCGGCGAGGGCGCCCAGAAGTGGCAAGTGGCTCCCGCAAGCAGCCATCCCCTCTGCAAGGTCGGCGGTTGCACACACACACGCACACACAACACACACGCTCCCGCACGCCCCCCGCCCGCCAGGGGGAGGTGGTCCTGCACCCCCGACGCCGCCCCCCAGCTGCAGCACCCCAGCCGCGGAGCCCGAGCCGACCTGCTGCCAGGACGCCCGGCCGAGCCGCGGCAGCTGCAGCCGGCCCTGGCGCTGCGCTGCTGATGGCGGCAGCCGCAGCTCGGAATCTCCGCGACCCCCGCGCGGCAGCGGCGCCAGGGATCCCTCCTTCACTTGACAACCCCAAACACAAACAGAACCTCCTCCAGCTGCCGCAGCTCTCCCAGTCCCCGGCTCCGTCCCCTTCCCCGCCGCCGCCCCGCTGCAGCCACACTAAAGGCCGGCGACTGGCGCTCACACCACCCGGCGCTGAAATATTAAACAGGGGAGCGGGCCGGGGGGCGGGGGGGAGCGCGGGGCGCGCGGCGGGGGCCGCAGGCGCCGGGCGGGGAAGGCGGCGGCGCTCGCTGGCGCCCCGGGCCGCGGCATGATCGCGGCTGCCGGAGAGAGGGCAGCCGGGGACCGAGCGGCGGGCCGGGGGCGCGCACCGCGGCGGGGCGGGCGGGGGACTGAGGGACCCGGGGCGCGGTGGGCGGGCACGGGCTTTACCTCTCCCCCGGGGCACAGTAGGGCACGTTTGGCGTCTTTAGGGGCGGCGGGAGGAGCGCGGGCCGGGCGGCGCGGGGGAGGGAGGCGAAGGTCGAGGCTTTCCCGCGGGTGGGCGGGGCGGCAGGGGATCCCCGGGGGCGGAGGCGGGGAGGCCGCGGGTGCGACGCGCGGGCGCTGGCGGGGGAGGGGGCGTCCCGAGGCGGGGGCTACGCGGGGGGAGGGGCGGGGAACACCCGCCCGGCGGGCCAGGCCGCCTGCTCCGCCCGTGCTGGGGGGCGGGCTGGATGCCCGGGCCGGCGATCGCGTGGAGCCGGTTCCCGGGGTCTCCCTGGCGGGGCGGACCCGGGACCGCTCCTGGCCCTCCACCCACCCACGGATCGCCCCGCCCGGCCGCCGCAGGGACTGGGAAGGGGGGGCGCGGAAGGCGCGGCCCGAGGGGGAGGGGCGGGGTTAGGGACGCGAGGGGCGGGAGCCCGGGGTCGCGCTTGCACTGGGGGACTCGCGCCGGGCGGGGGCGAAGGGGCGGGCCCAGCCGGTCACGCGGCCCGGGGAAGGCCTGGCCGGGTCGCGCAGTTAGGGGCGGTTGGTCCGGGAAGAGGGGCGGGGACGGGCGGGGCAGTAGTTTCTCTTTACCGTCTCTTTACTTTCTAAAGCAGGATGTGGGCCGGACCGGTGACGTCATGGGGTCTCCCAGCCCCGCCCCTCGCCCGGGCCGACTGGGGGAGGGGGAGGAACAAGGGGGGGACCCCAAGGGGGTTTCCTCAGCAACGCGCGGAGGGAAGGGGAAAATCATTGTGAAACTTGAAACTCATTAACTTTGAAAAACAACTTTAAAAAACCGGAGAGGGGCGGGGTATGGGTTTGGAGGGTAGAAGGGGACGTATTATTAACCCTGAACTGAAACCACTTTTTGGTGGCGGATGTTCTATTAAAAGAGCGAGGAAAGCCAAGGTTATTCCAGAGGCCGCTCCGGAGCCCGCTGGTGCTTCCCAGAGCCGAAGCTGCGAGCGCAATTAACCCCTACCTGCCCGCTCGACGGCTTGGGGCGAACAGGAGGAAACTTCAGGGTCAGAAGACGGGGTGCAGGGCTGGACAGCCCACCCGGCTCTAGAGTCGCGAGGGAACAATAAAAGAGGAAGAGGGAGTAATTACTGTAAACCAGAGTTTGACCCCGGCTGCTGGAAAGCCGTAGAGGAAGCAATGAGTGGAAATTATGGAAAAGATATCAGAGGAGCCGAGCCTGGATAAGAAGGATAGTTTTCGAGGTTAGACCTAGAAAAGTTAGCAGTTTGGGGCTCACAAATTTGACGTACACCTTAAAAAGCAAGCAAAAGTGACTGGTTTAACGGGCCACCTCGAAGAAATAAGGTAAAACAAAAATTTAGATGCCCCAAATAAAAAATGTTCTCTGATTTAAAAAAAACAAACTGTTTTATCCTTTTAAGGAATAAAAATGGTTAAAAAAAAAACCATACAGCCACTAAGAACAGCTAGCCAGCTGTGCAAACTAGATCCCCCCCCTAGGCTTCCATAAAGATGTCTGGGTCTTTCCTCGTAGGGTTGACCCCTAAAATTCCCCTGATGAAATCCTACCTCTAGCTCATTTAAGCTAAGAAAAGCTCAAAGCCCCAGAATGGGAATGATTAAAAATGGAATACTAGGTAACGGCAAGTTTAGAGCCAAAAATAATGTTAAGCAAAAGGGAAAATACGCCTACCAAAAAGTAAATTTGGTCGGCTACAGGAGCAAAGATATCCAACTGCAGATTTAGAATGACAGCTAGTCTATGCTAACCCTACAGTAAAACACTGCAACTTTTAATTTTCAATATGATAGAATTATCTCTTACAATTGAAACGTATACAATGGATTGCAATCACAAGAAGTACATCATGTAACTCCCCAACTGGATTATATGAATCAAAAAGTAAATGTGTAATTTAATGTGAAAGTATAGCAGATAATCTGTAAGGATAAATGTTCCTTAATAAGTCGAGTTTGTGTTATTAAGGAAGGCAAAAAGAACAACTGCATGAATAATTTACTCAACAGTTGTCAAAAACAACAAAAAAAAATACACTATAAACACAATGCCTATTCAGATTTAACATTGCTACGAACTTTTGAACAAAATACAAGTGCAATTTTGGATTATAATCTATTAATTTTGTCATTTCAATTAGTTTTCTTGAGCAGCAAACCGATGTTCAACTTTTCTTTGAAATATATACAATACGGAACTCTCCCAGCAAGTTTCCCTGTTTTTTTAACTGGAAGTTCTTTGCCTGTAATCCTGACTTTCCAGAATGCAGGCAAATACAGCTAGGTTATAAAGCAGTTTGCTTTTTCTTATTTCGTGGCAAATTCAATACTGATTCTCAAAATATATCAAATAAACGGAATGGGGACCGAGGAGTGAACCAGGGGATAAAAGTAAAGGATAAACTGCAATTTGAACTGTCAAAAATCGTGGAACAACAGCGGAATGGGTGACCTTTCTCTGCAAAGCCCAGGAGGCAGGCTCCCAGGGGCCCATTTCTAGGGTTCCATCCCAATTGGCATGTGAACACTTACACAGCCCACCTTGGGGGCAATGGGGTTTGGGAGAGGGCAGGGTCCCTACCAGGTTCTACGCTGTTTTTGTTGTTGTTGTTGTTGTTGTTTTGTTCCTTGCTGGGGGAGGGGGGACACAACTCCACCCAGGGGCCGTAGCTCCGGCCGCACTTCCCACGCGGCCGCCCGGCCCTCCCGGGCCCGGCTCGGGCTCCCCCCTGGAGCGGCCCCGCGGCCCCCGCCCTCCGCCCAGCGAGCGGCCAGGCAGCGCCACCGCCACCGCCACCGCCACCGCCACGCGGAGATCCCGGAGGTTCCTCCCCGCCGGCTGCCGGGTCACGCTGCCCGTCCCTCCCCTCCGCCCTCCACCCTCCGCGCGCGCCGGGCTTTCCCGTCCACCGGCCGAATCCCCTCCTCCTCTGGGCAACCCGGCGACAAAAACCTTCCCCGCACGCTCTGCCAACTCTGTCCCACGCCCAGGCTCTTCCCAAGCCAGGCGCCAGACAAAAGAACCGAGAGAGAAACTTACCCGAACTGCAACGCAAAAACTCTGATCCAAAGCTTCCTGGGTTTAACTTTTAATTTTAAAAACAACAAAAGCAGAAACCAAAAGCCTCCTAGGTTGGAAGTGGGCGTGAGAGGAAATGCTAGGGGGAGGCGCTTCGTTCTCTCGGCTGCTTTTGCCCCCCCCCACCCCGGGTCCCTGCCTGGGGCTTTGATGTTATCTAGCGCACCGCCTACGTGGGTTTATACCTTGGGCTTTGCGCAGAGTCGTGTGCAGATATTCAGCACTTTATATGCTGGTTGGGAGCGAGGGTAGCAGGTGTCCACGGTAAAGAATCCCCACTTCTAACCCCTGCAGTGAGAAGAGAACATTTGCAGAGGCTTCCCTTTGTTACCTGGCCTGAAAGATCTATCCAGCTATCTAGTTATCTTGGAGAGTTGAGTCCTGTGGCTCTTCTTTTCCTTCTTTCTTTCTTTCTTTCTTTTTTTTTTTTTTTTTTTTTTTTTTTTTTTTTTTTTTTTTTTTTTTTTTTTTTTTTTTTTTTTTTTTTTTTTTTTTTTTTTTTTTTGTGTGTGTGTGTGTGTGTGTGGTTTTTTGTTTTGGTTTGGTTTTTTTGACACACTAGGAGGCCTCCTACATCAGCTTCATTTTCCTCCACTCGGTACAAACTTCTAATATAACAGGGATATTGTTTGCATATTTGGTGCAGCTTTGTTCAATTTTTAGGTCTTAGTTTTGAAAGTAAATGTTATTTGCTTTCTGAGATACTCCCACAGGCTGCAAGAGACATAGCTACACCCTGAAGAGTGTAAACTATAATAACATGGTTTACATGCATCATAGATCCCCTTATGGGCCAAAATATCCACACACCTTCCCACTCGCATTAGGAGAGCTTGTAACTGTTGATTTAAGGTTTTGTATCTGGCCAATAGCAGAAGCCAGATATGTTTTTATATTAGGTTAGCAGACTGAAGACCATGAAAAACAAGGCATTCACCAGAAGACACTTTTTCTCTTTTTACACAGGTTAGTCTTGAAGAAGGATGGTGGACTCGCACTCACCCTTACCTGTACATCCCCTTTATGGCAACCCCAGCCTTGCCCTCGGGGAGTTTAAAATTAATGGAGACAAGATAAACACAAGGGAAAAGACCTAGAGGGAAAAACAATATAAGAAGCAGCTTATAAACAGTCAATTAAAGTTATACAGAGTTATTTACACGATTGCTGAGAGGCTTCTGGTCATGTGCAGGGCAGGAACAGCAGAGAAAGTTCCATCCTGAGCCAGAGTTCTCAGTGGGATTTTGAAGGCCAGTTCAGGATTTGGCACAGATGAGGACAGCATTCCAGGGGAGGGAAATAGCTTGAAGGTGAGAACAAGTGAACTGTGTGGGAAGGTTTTTCTGCCTAGAACAGAAAGTCCAAGCCAATGTAAAACAGAACCACCCGAAACAGGACTTGAGAGTGAAAGGGAAGCTATTAATAATTATACCCAGATGGGAGCCTTACACCTGGACAGTCCCCACAAGTGAGAAGGGAGGTTCTCTAGTAATGAGCTACAAAGACAGAGTGGGCAGGCCCCAGGCAACCCGAGAAGAGCTGACTCAGTCATCATTTGGAAGGAATTAAGACATGGTACTGCCAACAGTTGGTATTCGTTTGGAGACATCTGGACTGAGAGTGGTCTTTTAAAGGAAAGTTACTGTCGCTGATGGATTTAGGATAGCCATGGAAGCTGGTTTCAAAAACTGCAGTCTTGTTTGTACTAGTAGTAATAGTGACAGTAGTGGTTGGTGGTAGTTAGTGACCAGTTACCAAGAGTTTACAACGAGTTAGGCTATGCTGCATGAACTCAGTCCCCACCAAAACCCATACTTCACACAAAGAAGCAGACACTAAAATTATTTAGCTTTTCTAAAATGCTAAATAACCTGTTGGAGCCACAGAACTAGTAAATGACGGATACGTGATTGGAATTCAGAGACTATCAGATGCCTAAAGAGTAAAGATTGTGTTTTGTGAAAAAGAGATTACAGTAACTATAATATTCTACATCTGTGCAGTAAAGAAGAAAAAAAGGAGTTTTTTAAAAAAAGAGTCATTCAAGAACTTGTTAGATTGTGTCATGGAGATGGAGATGGACTAGTGTGAAGGTTAAGTGGGAGAAGAAAAAAAATGTTCTTGAGTTTAATCATGTCTAGTTTTAAGGTGATTTAATTCACATTTGTGCCAAAGTTAATAGTTAATCTTACAGAACACACTATTAAAGGGAGACTGATTTCATTTAAGAGCACCTTTTTCAATGGCAACAGGTATGATTTAAGGAGCATTATTTGGTGTACTATCTGTTACATGGGGGCAGGGCAGGGAAGACTAGACATGATTGACAGGAGTGATACTAGGGTTTCTCAAAAGAATTACTCATAAGCAGTGTCCACAGATAGCATCCTGAGCAACACTAGAAACAGGCAAACAGCATTCTACAAAAATAATCCAACCCTATCTATCCATCATCTACTGATGTAGAACTAAGTGCAACAACCTACGATCCTGTCTAGTAGTTCAGACTGCTGTAATACTCTAGACCCGTGCTCTTAAACAGTGCACAATGATTTCCTCACTGTTCTGAAGGTGGGAAGTCCAAGATCAAGTTTCTGGCAGATTCAGTTTCTGCTGAGGGCCATCTTTCTGGTCTGCACAGAACCAAATTCTCAGGGTGTCCTCCCAAGGACTTTCCTGGGTGTGCATATTCATGGAAAGGGAGGGAGAGAGTGTGTGCAGGCACTCTGGTGTCTCTGCCTATAAGGACACATCCTATGGGATGAGGGCCGCACTGTCACTGTCCCCACCTCATTTTAACCTCCTGAAGGTCTTGTCTACAGATATAGTCACTTTGGCACTTCAACACAGGGATCTGGGCAGGGGCACAGTCCACAGCTGCACCAGGAGTCTTTTTATGTGTCCTTGCAGGTGGAGTTCACACTAATGTAGGAGGAGGGTTTGTAGAGGACTTGGAAAGGACCAAAAGCCCTTGATACAAATCTCTCTTGTTTCTAGGAAAAATCACTCCTAAATTACTCTCAAAATATTATCATTCACTCTACCCTTTAGCATTTCTAGTCAAAGAGTTCTCAAACCTCCTATGGAAAGCCATCTTGGTATGCATTATTCTGCTATAAATAAAGCCATTTTATAGACTGCCAAAGGATCCTATGTAAATTAAACTATTTATCTGAAGTAAGGCTACCCCCTCCCTTGCCCCATACCCTCTATCTCAGCCCTCCGTTAATTCCTTTTATAGCATCCAACAGTCTGGTATTATCTCAGTGGTTTCCATGTTTGTTATTTCTCAACCCTCAACTGGAACACAAAGTCCTGGAGTGAGGGGTCTCGCGTTCTCCAATTCATCCTCACCACCTAGAACAGTGTTGAAACAAATGCTTGCTCACTGAATGTTGGAGTCTGAATCCTGCTCGCCTTCCAGTTCCTAGGCCTTTCATGTCAACTTGCTTCTTGCTTTTATATTTTTCTTTGGATATCTTTATAAATCTTTATTTCTGGAGTCATTGCAATGCACCAATAAAAAGGTGTGGGGAAACTGGGGAGATCTGCTCAGTTGTGGACTAGGGAAGCTGAAACATGGAGTTACAGGATGTACTGTAGGGTGCCACCAGCAGGCTCCTGGCAGAGCATGGCTGGGGAACTTGGGGTCCATCCTCTCTTCCTCTTCCTCCTACTTTCAAATTCATTTCCCTTTACCCCCTGCACCCTGATTCTCACCAGCAACTGAAGCACCATTTACTTGCTCTTAATCTTCATTCCAAGATTTAAAATATATATTTTATATTTTAAAATATGTTTCTCCTGTATTGAAATTTTTTTTAATTTTGGGGTTTGTTTTGTTTTGTTTGTTTTTGTTTTTGTTTTTATTTTTTTAAAAGAGAGAGGGACAATGAGAGAGAGCGAGAGAGAAAATCAATTTTATTTAGTTTTTGGTGTGGCTTTCTTTGCTTTGATAGTTCGTTGTGCATGTGATGCTGGGGTTCAAACCCACGACCTGAGGCATGCCAGGGAAGTACCATAACTGCTGACATAAATTCTGAGTCATTCACAGCTCCAGCCCCATATTCAAGTTTCCATAGAGATTTTGTGGCTCTTCCTTAACCCAATCTGCATCTTACCTTTCTTTCTGGGTTGCTATGATTGTTGAGTTGAAGAGGGTTAAAACTCAGGCAGTCTCAGGAATGCAGAGAGAAAAGCAATACTTAGTGATAATCCCACTGCCCTGGAAAGAATAGGCCCACTGGCTAGACCCCTACTCTCTGCCTCCCCTACAAACTCTCAGTTTCCCCAAACCTCACCATAACCCAAACTCACCAGCTTCTGAGTTCATATAATGTGTTGTTGGGCCCTGAGAAACTGTAGATGGCTACTTGTTAAATCAACTTTTGCAACTGAACTGTTTCTGGCAAACATCTCTTAAGCCATCCATTGATTTAATTTTTCCCTTCCCTAAATTCTCTGCTGTTCAATTCTGTACTACTTTGTCTAATTTTCTGTACCTGAAAGCCCACCATTATAAATTCGCAATTTGTGTTGATTGGCATCTTCTGCTCACGGTAGTTCCTTTTACGCCAAAATGTCTATGGGTATCAACCTAAAGGTATCCGAAAACCTAGAGTCAAAGTCCAACTTGGGAAAAGTTGGAGGAGGAGCAATAAACGCAATGAACTTTGCAGAAATTAGGGGAAATGAATATAATATTAATTCAGAAATAAGAGGCACGAGCAAGAGAATGAAAGATCAGAGCAAGCCTCTAATAAGCAAACAATAATAGCTGATGGTAAGCTTTAACATCTTTCAGTTGTTCCTTCCATCTCATCTATTTTAATTTCTGCAAAAGGAGGTGGAGCTTGATTTATGAGAGATGACCGAAAATGAAACAAAAGTTATACTAAAGCATCTATTTTAAGGGTTGGTGGTGCACAGGTGGGTGATGCTAATCAGCTACTCTGTCCAATCTAAAGATAGTGTAGATGTCAATGGTAAGTTTTTTTTTTTTTTTGCTATTAATGGATTATACACATGAGGGCTGGTAATTATAAAAATATTGAATCAAGCTGGAAATCTTGGCACAGTCTCGGTTTGTAGCGCTCGGAGCAAGAGTAACAGGACACACACATTTGTCTTGTACTTGCGATTCATACAACTGTCGTTCCCAACTGCTGTGGAACCTTCTGATTGCAAAATTCCATCCCTCACATAGTAACAAGAGAGTCAAAACATTCTCCCCCACCCCCACCCCCGCCTGAGCTCTGATCAACTGGGTTTCATAACCATGTTCCCTCAGAAAGTTCCACAGTCCTTCCCCCAGAACAAAATAACTTCCAGAAAACTCAATCAGATGTTGTCTAACAGTAGGTTTTTCTCCTTTTTTTTTTTTTTTTTTTAATAATTCTAAAAGCCAAGTTTTCTTTGACCGAAGATTTGGTTTGGGGGAGGTAAATGATTGGTTTACAACTTTTCTTCCAAAGTATTTTTCTACCATCTCAGTAACTGTTCCTTTTAGGTGTCTACTCTGAGCAACTGATGATCCTGTATTCATTTTGATGCATTTAAAACAAATTCACACAATTTTTTTTTCATTGAAATCTCTAAAGGGGTTTTCTTCTTAAGAAAAATCATTTTCTGGGGCTGGAGTGGTGGCTCAGAGGTTTCGGCGCTTGCCTGGCAAGCGCGAAGCGCGAGGACCCGGGTTCAAACCCCAGCACCATGTACACAACTGAGTGTTGGAGCAACGAAGGCCATGTGAACAACTAAATAAAGGTGTTTCTCTCTTTCTCTGTCTCTCTCACTGTCCCTCTCTCTTTAAAAAAAAAAAAATACCATTTTCTTATTTAAAAAAAAAAAAGAACTTGTCCCAAACCAATTACTATTCAAAAAGTTTTCATACATAAGTTATCTAATGACAGTGTTTCATGGTTCCTTCTTCCAAAAGGCCTCGCTGCATTCTGCAATAAATCGCAACACAATATCTTATTAGCGTCTGCTCCCGCAAATTCAAAGAAAGTCAGAGTAATGTTGGGCAGGATCTAACTCAGAAATTCCCGTTTGCTGAAGAAATGTTAGCAGATTTTGAATAGTACCAATTTCCTGCTATTAAAATCTCCTTGAAACTGTCTTGATTTTTTTCCCTGGAAATTTAAACATGTGGCAACATTGAGAAATTGCCATTCAGTACTGACCAGCTGCGTAGCAGTTAAGTCAAAGGAATCATTCTGCTAGGCTACACTAAAAGACCAAGAAAAAAGAAAAAAATAAACATATCAGCCTTTCTTACCACAGCAGTTGTCCAACTCAGATACATTGCTAATCAGCAATCTAAGTTTAATACTATTATCATGAGACATTTTACAGTGTCCCCATCTTTTAAATCAATAATAACAATAGCTATTTCCTAGGGATGCTTTGTGGAATAGCAATGTATGCTTATTAAGTAATCTGGAAGTATCTGCTTCATAAATATCTAGCAAAATAGCCTCTTTCCTTCATCCTTGTAATATCTCCTTCATATTATTATATTCTTCTTTGTAGTTTTCACTTACATAATGATTGGTTTTTAACCAGGATTGAAAACAAGAGAGCTCAACAACTGAGCCATAACCCCAACCTCCCCTTTTTTTATTAAGCCCTTGGTAAATTGCTGAGGCTGGCCTCAAACTTGTGATCCTCCTTCCTCAGCCTCTTGAGCCTCTGGGATTGCAGATGTGAACCACCACACCTGGCTCTTTGTTTTTCCTGGTACTGGAGATTGAAACCATAGCCCAGCACATGCTAAGCACGCACACTACCACCAAGCTGTACCCCGTCTCTTTGATTCCTTTGTTAAATATGCATTTATTTCTACATTTGTAATTACTCTCCCTCTTCTGCTCTGTTTTCTTCTTTGCTTTTTCATTTGAAGTGCATAACTTATTCTTTTTCTTTTTCTTTTTTTAAAGAGAGGGTCAGTGAGAGAGAGAGAGAATTTCCTTTAGTTTTTCATGTGGCTTTCATTGCTCTGACACTTCGTTGTGTACATGGTGCTGGGGTTCTAACCCTCATCCTTGTGCGAGCGCCATAACTGCTAGGCCACCGCTCCAGGCTGCCTGGCTTGTGACTTATTCTTAAGCCCAGAAAATAAATTTATTTTAGGTTCTATGAAGATGGTGAATTGGATATCTGTCCTCTAAAATTAATTGATAATTACTTCTATTAATAATTACAGGTGCTCTGAATTCTTTAGGTGGAAAATACTGCACAATCTCTCTTTTTCTTCTAGTTTATTGAATATAGATCCTCTGACCAGTTAAAGTCAGCATTCTCTTTAAAACCTCCCGTAACCCACAATTCTGACATCCTTGCTCGCAGCATCTTCCTCTTCCCAGGGTTTCAATCTAACCAACACCCTCCTGCGTGTTTTCTGGACCCCAACTCCTGTTTTGTTCTTAACATGCAGAAGGGCTGTAAATGCGGCACATTTTAAGTTTCTCCCCACTGTTCTTCAGAAGACTGCTAAAGAGGAAAAAAAAGTACACTCCTACTACTTTGCATACCAATAGCTTGATTGTAGACCATTCCACTTGTGACATCTAAAGGTGTCTGGGGACGGAACACACTTGTCCACCATGACACCAACTTGGCAAAGTTCTAGAGTCCAAACATGCCAAGCTTCTTTCAATCAGCTCAAATAATCCCGGCAAACAGTGCTTTGATCATGTAACTCCCTCACTGAAGAAGCCCAGTAGCTTGCCCCTAACAACAAAGACAATACTCTCTCTCTGGTATTGAAACCTTACTGTGATCCAAGGGATCATTTCCAGCATTACCTGCAGCTGCTTCCCCCAAAGGAGGACTTCATTCTGCTAACTGATTCCGTTCGCTGTTCCTGCACTCTGTTTGGTCTTCCCCTTCCTCCATATTCTTGTTCTAATCATTGCCATTGCATCAAATACGTGCTTTTATATTTTATGTTACAACTAAGTACCTGATTAGAAAATTCACTCATTCACACCCTGCCCACAAGTTCTAGCTGAATTGTACCTTTCTAGGATCACTCTGTGAAGCCAATAGGCTCAGATATAATTGGCAATTAGGTGATTGTGAGTTAGCTTTCTGTTACTATACTGAATACCTGAAGACAATCAGCTTACAAAGAGAAAAGGTTCATTTTTGAATCACAGTATGGGAGCTATCAATTTGTGATCAATTGGTCCCATTGTTTTTTGGGTCTGTGGTGGCATAGTTCATCAGGGTGGGGAGCCCATGGTGGAGCAGGCTGCTCACCTCCAGGAAGGAAAGAGAGAAAGGGGATGCATTCCCCACATCCCCATCAAGGACACATCCCCAGTGGACTAACTTCCTTCCACTGGGCCTCACTTCTTCAAGGTTCTAACACCTCCCAGTGGCACCAAGCTGGGACCAAGCCCTTCAACACAGGGGCATTTGGAGGACGTTCCAGATTCAGACTATAACAGTAACTTATCATGCCTGTCACTCCAAGTGCCACCCCTTTCCTTTTCTACATTTCTTTCTCCTGATATGAATTGTCTAGAATAGACAGCTCTCGCTTCTTATACCCTACAATCTTGTTATACCCTACACGCTTCCTATCCCCTTGTGTCTCCCTTATGAATTAAATAATAACCAACTTTGGTTGTTAACCATGAAACCTCCTTCCAGGGAAATGAGATTCGTTGTCTTGTTGGTTTCTGTACCTAGTTTTGTTTTCATTTTTTGGTGGTAAATATGGGTAAGTGGTATCTCCTGCCACTAACTTGATACCTCACTGGTCTTCAGTTCTTATCAGTAAGATGTGCACAAGTAACTCACAAGTAATCTATTCTAGGTTAAAAAAAAAAAAAGAACGTAATTTTGCGTTTCTATTGCGAAGATTGACAACTCTTCTAATCAGTTTTTTTTTATTATGTGCTTTTGATACCAGTTATTGAACTCAGGGGTGCTTAACCCCTGAGTCACATCCCCAGCCCTCTGTTTTTTATATTGAAATAGGGTCTCACTAAGTTGCCAAGGCTGGCTTTGAACTTGGGATCCTCCCACCTCAGCCTCCGAAGATGCTGGTATTACAGGTATGTGCCACTATGTCCAGCTTATAATTCTTTTTAAGAGAAAGAGGGACAGTAAAAGAGAGAGAGAGAGAGAGAATCAATTTTATTTAGTTTTTCATCTGGTTTTCATTGCCCTGACATATCATTGTGTGCGTGGGATTTGAACCCACATCCTCACACATGCTAGGCAAGCGCTATAACTGCTGAGCCACTGCTCCAGCCCCTAATCAGTTATTTTTTGGTAATAAAAATTTAATCATGGACCTCACCTATTTAGGCTTTCTTTAATCCATTCTTTTACTAAGGGATCCTTCATTCGTTTTTTTTTTTTTTTCTTGCTTTTTTTTTCTTTCTATGTCCATTTTGAGATGCTGAGATGCTGTGGTCAAAAGCACATATCATTTCTGCTCGAGATGAACCTTCAGCCATCTTCAGTTACAACGTTTAGGTGAAATATTCTGGGCTCCATTCGATGTGAAATAACAGGTTGATGTGCTTAAATTGACTGTAAACTATCGACTTTAAAACAAAACAGAACACTTTGTCCCTTTCTTCTATACTATATATTTTTGTTTTGCCCTGAGAATTATGTGATAATTTCTCTAAACCTTACTTCATTTCAGTAAAATTTAAAACAAAAAAAGAACACTGACCTTACCTTTAGAGGCTACTGATTGGAAAAAGTTTAAAGGTCTTTGTAATGACTGCTTTGAATCCTGGCTAGAAAGAGAACAACAAATCCAATATTTAAATGCTTATTTAATCTTTTGAATGTGTTCCTCAACTTACAAATTGATAAATCAAAATTATTTTCTTGACGATACAATTAAAAAGTAACACCGTGTTGCTACTGAGATGTTTCCTGCCACTCTGAATCTTGATCTTCTTGTGAAACGTCCTCTTTCTAGAAGCTAATAGCATATTCTCTTTCCAGACTTGTGATATTTCCCAACTCCCCACCCTGTATCCTAGAGCTTTCAGAAGATTAAAAGTTGTGGCGCTGTTGAACTATATGACAGAGGGCTGCAGCGGTGGCTCAGAGGTTATGGCGCTTGCCTGGCATGCACAAAGACAGGAGTTCAAACCCCAGCACCACTTACACAACCAAGAGTCAGAGCAACGAAAACCACATGAAAAATGAAATAAAATTGATTCTCTTTCTCTCTCTCTCTCTCTCTCTCTCACTGCCCTCTCTCTCTAAAAAGAACTGTATGACACATAATTGAACTCTTGCAAACTGTGGACTATAACTACAACAATGTGTCAATATCAGTCCATCAATTATACCAACTGTTCCATTTGGATGTAAAAATGTCAATAATTGGGGCTGGAGCGGTGGCTCAGTGGTTTCAGTGCTTGCCTGGCAAGCACGAGGACCTGGGTTCAAACCCCAGCACCACGTACACAACTAAGTGTTAGAGCAACTAAGGCCACGTGAAAAACTAAATAAAGTTGTTTCTCTCTTTCTCTGTCTCTCTCGCTGTCCTTCTCTCTTTAAAAAACAAAACAAAACAAAACTATCAGTTAAAAAAATGTCAGTAATTGGGGGAAATGAGCATTGAGCCAGAGGAAGGGAAATATGTGGGAAACTGAGTCCTGTAAACTTAAAACTACTCTAAAAAATAAAGTCCACTTCTTTTTTAAAAAGTTATGTGTCCTGATTCATGTAGCATATACCATTTATAAAACTTCTTGCCTGCTCCATGTAATTTTACTGGTAATTCTTCAAAGACAGAGCATTCTATTTTCCTGTCTCATTCATTCATTTAGTTTTGCCCTTCTTACTCCACAACTGAATCCAGAAATTCTACCTAATCTCTAAGAGAAAATTGCTTGTTTACTGTAAATTTCCGAAACTTAAGTATTTTTCTGTTAATGTATTTTCCTTTACCTCAGTCAACCCTGACCTGCCACTTATGAGATGGGTTAACATCCAAGACCTGCACTTTCAATAGCTCCTGTCTTCAGAACAGGATTTAAAGTTCAAAGGGTGAGATGGGGGCAAGGCATTTTATAAAATGCTATTTCTATTTTTTATTTGATGAATATGGACTTACAAGTAAGGTGGAATCATTATCAAACAATCAGGAACAAATGTATATTCACATAGTTAGCCAAGGCTGATGCCATTCCATGGTTTCCCCCCTTGTGTTCCCCATGGTTCTGTTTCCCCCAATTAAACCCCTGTGTTAAATGGACTTCTTGTGAAGGTCGGAGATCTCCTTCTGAGTTGATTCCCCCATACTTCCTCCCTCCAGTCTCCTTAATACCCTTCCTAATCCCTCTCCCCTCTCTGCCCCCATCCCTACATCTCCAGGTATACCTGGCAAAGTTCCCCCTGTTCATGTAAAAATTCATACATATTAAGGTTATTAACTATCATACTGTTTCCAGTTGTATTCTACCTTCCACAAATGAGAGAAAACATTCTGGCCGTGAGTCTCTGAGATTGGGATACTTTACTCAGCATAATTTTTTCCATCTCCATCCATTTGGCTGCAAATGCCATAATATCATTTTCTCTAATGGCTGAGTGATATTCCATTGTATATATGTACCAAAGTTTTTGAATCCACTCATTGAGAGAGGGGCATCTGGGTTGGTTCCATAATTTAGCTATAGTAAATTGAGCTGCTATAAACATTGGTGAAGCCGTATCTCTATAATATGCTGATGCTAATACTTTTGGGAAAATACCCAGAACTGGGATAGTTGGGTCATAAGGTGGTTCCAGCCCTAATTTTTTAAGGATTCTTCACACTGCTTTCCAGAGTGGCTGAACCAGATTGCAGTCCCACCAGCAATGTGACAGTGTTCCTCTTTTCTCACAGCCCCTCCAGCATCTGTCATTATTTGTATTCTTCATTTTTGCCACTCTGACAGGAGTGAGGTGGAATATCATTGAAGTTTTGATTTGCATTTCTCTCATTGCTAATGATGTAGAGCATTTTCTCATATGCTTATGGGCTTTCTGGACTTCCTCCACTGAGAAGTTATAAAATGCTATTTCTTAGCATCTTTACTCTCACCCTTTCCCATTTTTCAAGTATTTAGATGCAAATATTTTCAACACTTTTTTTTTTACCAGTTCTTCAATATCTACGTTTGTATCTCTACATGACATAAATATGTGGCTAATTTTTGACTTTTCAATTTTAGACACATCTATTGACCTTTCTTTCATAGCCCTTCTTCTATCCCCAGCCCAAATGGTCACATTTCCCATGGCCCTTGGTGGCCTACATAGGTTGTAATTTTTCTCCAGTCAATAATCATTGTTTACAGGCAAATAATCATCATGATCATAGACAGTATTATGAACATAATTCACTGCTAAACCAGTATGATATATACTTTGATTTGTTTCCTTTTGTGCATTTCCCTGGAAAAAATAATTACTTAGTATATTTGCTTGGCCTTTGATCCATTTATGAATTCAACCTTAGATGGGTAAGTACCTCGATACGTTCTGATTCACTCTATATAGTATTGATTTTGCTTTATAGAACAGGTATCTCTTAAGTTTCTAGACCTCTGTTCTCAAGAGCTGCACCCTGGGTCTGACTCACCCATTTTTTGTTTTGTTTTACAGCTGTGGGGATTGCACCCGGGGCTTAATGCAAGGGTTTAACCCCTGAGCTAGATCCCCAGTCTATTTTTTTAATTTTATTTTGTGATGAGGCTAAGCTCCCCAGGCTGGTCTCAAACTTATGATCCTCCTGCCTTTGCCTCACTGGGAATCCAGGTGTGTGCCATCAAGCCTGTGACTCACCAGCTTCCATCGGAAATTTTCAATATCCTCTTGTTTTTGCCCTGGTTTTGGGAGTGGCCATCCTCCAGCATCTTGCTAGGAAAGTGTTCATGGAGAACAAAAATGTTTGCGATCTTGTGCATCTGAGAATGTCTTTATTCTACCTTCATATTTAATTTAAATTTAAGATGGATAGAGAAGTCTAGGATGGAAAGAATTTTCCCACAGCATTTTGAAGGCATTAAATTCGTTGTCTTCTTGCTTCCAGCATTTGCTATTGAGAAATTTCCTGCCGCTCTGAATCTTGGTTCTTCTGGTGAAAAGTCCTCTTTCTAGAAGCTTCTGGCATATTCTCTAACCCAGAGCTCTGAAATTTCACAAAGATACATCTTAATGTTGTTTTTAAATTAGCTTTGGAGGTGGGCTCTCTGTGGGCTAATTTTGATCTAAAAATTGATGTCATTGCATTTGAGGGAAATATTCTTAAGCTGTTTCTTTGATGATTTCTTCTCCTCTTTTTTCTAAGTTCACCGTTCTTGATGAGCTGTGGTGCAGATGTTGGATCTGGATATCATGTATATATTTCTTATTTTTTATCCCCACTTTTAGAAGATTTCCTCTAATCTTCTAATTCTTTCATTACATTTTTCATTTCCATAATTCTACTTCTAAAGTCTTAGAACTCTTTTTCCCCCTAAATATTCTTTTTCTAAAATAGCATTCTGTTCTTGTCTTATACTACAATATGTTATCTGGGGATCATATTAATAGGTTTTGATTTTTATTCTCCCCCAAGGTCTGAGGTTTTCCCTGATTTTTTTCTGTTTCTCTAATGTTAGAATCTGCCCCTGGTGCTCCGGGTCTTACAAGGAATGGCACACTAAAGGCTAATTAGTAGAGGAGGGAGTGGCCAGTTTTTGTTGACTCGGGACTTGTCTGTATGGTGACCTGAATTTGCTGTTCCTTTTGCAAACTTCAGTGTCAATATTTTGAAATCTTTTCTCATGGACTGATCAGATTCCCCAGAGACTTCTAGTCTCCTGCCTGGTGTGTGTGTGTGTGTGTGTGTGTGTGTGTGTGTGTGTGTGTACCAATGTCCCTGACTACAAAAAACACAAGAGATACTGTTTAGCACTGGTGTGTAAGCTCAGTTCCCTGACTGTCACCTCTTCTGCTGGCATAGATACTTATAGATACTTGTCCTGTTGCATTGTTGTATGGAGAAGGGAAGAGACCATGAGGTCCATTTGCTTTTCTTTTTTCTTTTTTTCCTAAGAGAAAGTGTGTGTGTCGATCTTTATTTTTTCATTTGGTTTTTGTTTTTCCCTCCACTTAGATGTGTATGTGGTGCTGGTGCTAGGGATCAAACCCAGGTCTTCCTGTGTCCTAGGCTAGTGCTGAGCCACCGCTCCAGCCCCCAAACTGCTTTTTCACCAAGCACATTTGTAACAGAACTTCTAAGGAACCTGGTAATGATGCCTGTTCCTGTATCTTTATTTGAAATGAAAAAAAAATCAGGCGACTTCTCAGCTTTCCCTGCAGGTGACTTAGGATTCAGCCATCTCAGATTTGCTCCTAAGTTTAAAATTTCTGTTGCCCTTATCTCCATTCTTAGTTATTTTGTCTTTGTAGGTTCGTGCCTTTCAAAAAACTTATTGTCGGGGCTGGAGTGGTGGCTCAGGGGTTACGGTGCTTGCGGGGCATGCGCAAGTACACGGGTTCAAACCCCAGCACCCAGGTACACAACTAAGTGTCAGAGCAATGAAATCCATGTGAAAAACTCAATAAAAATCGATTCTCTCTGTCTCTCTCTCTCTCTCACTGTCCTTCTCTCTTTAAAAAAAAACAACAACTTATTGTCATTAAAATGGTAGAATTGAGTTAAAGTCTGATTAATCTTCATCTTTAATTAAATATCCTAGAATATTTATTCACAGTGGATAAAAGATCTGGGTTATTGTTTAATAATACATTATTTTCAAATATTAGTTTCCATGAAAGCAGAACTTTAAGAAAAAGCGTGATTTTTTTGCTTCTTCAATTTAGTTTTTGTCTGGAAGAAAAAAAAAACAATTTTTACAACTTTTTCTTTTAAAGGCAGGGAAATTTTTTTTAAACTTCAAATTTTTGTTCCTAGTTAATAAATATGCCCTCCTTTTGCTTTCCTTAATCTGTGCCCTGCTAAGCTGGACATTTTGGGTCCTGGCCTTCCGCTGACTGGCATTCCTATTCTAAAATATACCTCTGCCTCTGAGGTTCCTGCAGGTTAGATTTTGCTGCTGAGGAAACTGCCATTACTAGCGCTGAATTTCAATAACTTCCTGCAGGCGAACCCCTGCAGGCAATTACCTGCGCTCCGCCAGCAGACACAAACATGCTTTAGGTAAGAAAACTATATGTCTGAATTTTTAAAAAACGAGTCCACTTCCTTTGTGCAGTATTTGACTTGCATCTTAATGAAATGCTAGGTTATCCAGTCTAGGAATTTCCCTTTTAACTGACTGTGCATTGGTTAAGTCATTTCTTCAAAACAGCATTTCCAAACATTAGAGATTTTCTATTTTGTCTGATGCTAGAATTCTTTTGCTCTCTTGGTATATGGGTCAGTGATAATGAGGGAAAAATAAGAACGATCAACAGCATCCATTTTAATGTGAAATGACATTTTAAATGAGATCCCTTCATACAGAAGGAAAGGAAATGGGGTTCAGGAGGGAGTGAGAGCATCTCAAATTACATCAAACTTTACTTTAATATCAGTGCAGTCTTCATGATATTTTATCTACCTAGATAAGATCTCTGGAGAAAATTGTGGTCATGATCATGACTTTAGCTAAATCATAAACATTTTGACTTATGCTGAGTGAAACCCGCATAACCCAGAGAACCAAGGGTCGAAGGTCTTCACTCATCTGTGGAGGCTGGAGCTAGACCCCGGCCATTGAGAAAGGAGGTCAACTCTCATGTTTTAAATCTGGATAAGGTGCAATGACACACAACCTAAGGCATTCGTAGAGATGTATTGGGCAGGAGTAGGGGAGTGGGGGGGAGAGTGGGTAATTGGAGAGGGCTCTTGGGGGTAAATCTAATTTTCAGAATTTATATATATATATTATATTATTTCATTAGAAGCTTGATTGTTCAAGAAATAAATTTCTGAATAAAAATTTAAAAAATTAATACTTTTAGATTTCAATTAACCTTTTAAAAGTATCCGAAATATCATCCAAACACTTTTAAAGATTTAGCATTGTTTGTACTGAAGAAGAATGATAAAATATATTTTTATGGTTTCACAGATTGCTAAAGTTACAGCAGACCATTAAATCAGGATGTATGGAAGTAGGTCTCAGTACTCAACCAGGGAGACCTCAGAATTTCACTTTTTTCTGAGTTTATTCATATCCAGGCAAAAATTAAAGATAATTAGCAAGCTCTGGAACATCCATTTTCAGCAACCAAACCATTGGAGGAATGTCAACAAAAACTTCCTTTCTTTCACTCCTTTATGTTGTAATTTTTCTCAAAGTATCAGATTAATGTTTTATATCCTTATTTTTCCCTGTAGTTTTTTTGAGGGGAGTACCAGGGATTGAACCAGGGGTGCTTAACCACTAAATCATATCCCCAGCCCTTTTTATATTTTATTTTGAGACAAAGTCTAGCTAAGTTGCTGAAGGCCTCACCAAGTGATTGAGGCTGGTTTTGAACTTGCGATCCTCCTGCCTCAGCCTCCTAAACTCCTGGGAGTACAGGCGTGCAACACCACACCTGGCCTTTTTCTATAATTTTAAAACCCAGTTTTCTAAAGACTGGAGTCCTAGCTTTATAGCTTTCCTTAACAATTCTGGTCCTCCTGTCATATCTTCCAAATTTCTACTGTAGATCTTACTAATGTATAAAGTCTCTGTTTTGTTTATATAAGGCCTTCTGAGAGCTCCTGCCAAAAATCTTGCTGTAAATAAGCCATATTTTTCTGCAGTTTTAGTGTTATAATTAGAGATTGCATTCCCCGACAAGTATTTAATGTTAAATAAAGTGAGGATATGACCGACGATATAGTATTAAAATGAAATTACAACTATAACTCTCTTTAATGATTTAAAATTCTATAGCATTTTGTTCCAAGTTCTGCAGAATTTTAGGACTGTCGGGAGGAATCTTAGAGACCACAGAGATCAACAGGTAAGGGAAGGGAGTCCAAGACTTGGAGACTTCCTAGTGTCACAGAGATAGGTGGACACTTAGCTTGGCGTTCTGTCTGCCTTCTTGCCTGGAGGAAAGGCGGGCTGACTCTAATTCAGTTCGGGGGCTAAAGTGTCCTCGTAGAGAGAGCCTCTGTCTCCTCCCACCCTTGATCAGAGGCCCTTCTTATCCGAATTTGCCTTTCCCTGCCGTTGGCTGACGCCCTGGGGATGAAGTATTGCAGATCCCACTCTGCTGAACTCCTGTGGAGTCTCTCCACACCTTCACATGGCCCCTGATATACTTGAGATGCCAAATGTCCTCTGAAGACTTATGGATTAAAGTCTTGATCCCCCGGGCAAGAGCTTTGGGAACTGGTGTAACCTTTAGGAGGGGAGGCCTAGTGGAGGTCCTGGGGTTATTTGGGGTGTGCCCCATAGGGAATGTTGGAACACTGGCCTCTTTCTCTCTTTTCTGCTTCCTGTCTATGAAGTGAGTGGCTTTGTTTTACCATGATGTGCTGCCTAACCTTCGACTGGAAAATGCCAAACTGTAAACCAGCACAAACCTTTTCTCTTTACAAGTTAATCTCGGTATTTCATTATAGTAACAGGAATCGGACTACTACAGTGCACATTATTTCTTTATTTTAAGAAGGAGAGTGAGAGGAAAAATTATTGTTATTTATTCTTTATCTTGTTTTTGTTTTTGCAACACTTAGTTGTATGTGGTGCTGGGGATCAAACCCAGGTCCTCACACATGCCAGGCAAGTGCTCTACCACTGAGCCACCGCTCCAGCTCCAGTGCACAAAATTTTTGAGGATGCATTACCATCACTAACTTTCTTGTCTCCACTCCCTACTAGTCTTCATACTCATTGAAGACAGCTCTTCTTTCTTCTTTTTAAATTTTTTATTAGTGCATTATAGTTGTATATAATGATGGGATTAGTTGTCATGTATTCCTAGAGGCACACAAAACAGCAATATAATTTGGTCAATA
>PVKS010004241.1:69023-95360 GCA_004027875.1 Aplodontia rufa | reverse complement strand
GATGAGGGGGAAACATTGTCAAAACTGTAGCAATCAATGTGTATAAACTTTGATAACCACGGGTAATGCTAACGCATAGATAAGCTACTGTGGGTTTCATCTATTGCCGTTTCCCCCATAAGAACTCATGTGTTAAATGGGTATCTAGTGTAGGAATAACATCGGCTTCTGGAATGGTTCCCCCATCTTCCCCATCACCTGACTCCTATGAGTTCTTCATATTTTAAATAAGAGCTTTATGAACCTCTAGTACCCCTAGTCATGTCACCCAAAGCTCCAGCAACTAGAGGAACATGAAACTGGTACATAGTATTCAGGCTGAGGATTGAATCTCATAATTTGCCACCAGCATTAGTTGTTGTGTTTTGGCCTAGTTTACGCAATAATGGCTAGGTCCCTGTCTAGACCCTGCAGCAATGCAAGAGTGATCAACTATTGGTAATGTATTATCCCTTGTCTCATGCAAAATGCCAGTGCAAGAGGTTCCAAAGACACCAAGCTCAGTAGGTGTGTCACCCCATTAAATCTAATGTTAACATTTATAATCTTTAAGAATTGAAATTATTCACCATTTCCAAAGCCATAAAGAATCAGAGATGGGAATCAATCAATACACAGGGCATCAGAAACAACTGAAAAATCATACAATATTGTGAAAATGTTGTTTTAAACTTTGTTAGTTTTCAGTTTTCTTAAGGGTAGTCAGTGTTGGGAAACGGATTAAGAATCAGAGACAAGAGTGCCAGGCCAACTTGTCCTTATAGCTCCATTTATTTTTTCTGTCAGTTGCAGCACTTGTGTTGAGGTTAACTACCCTCTGGATTTTTTTTTTGGTCAAATTTTGATTTAATAATCCAGAACCTTTTTCTATCTGATATAAATAAAGCAAGAGTACAGCTTCTACTATTTTATGTTAAGCTGCCTGTTCTTCTATCAATACAATACTCAGATATATAGGACAATCTGAAGGAAAACAGGATTATTTATTGATTCCTTCCTACATATTTTACCTTGGCCAATCCTCCTTCCCAATGTGGCTAGCTCTAGTATGATTTTCAGCTTAAAGATAATAGTAAAGAGGCTGAGAGAAAACCTATGACTGCCTAGCTTACAACTTTATAAATAACAGATGTGACTAGAATCAGGAACCCTATCTTTAAAGTCTGCTTTCTTGCTAGCATATAATCAAAGCATTTAATCCACTTCAGTAACTTGGGTGCTGAGTCTAATATGGTAGTTCATTCACATAGAGTTCCTTCTTGAGGAAGTTAGAGAAATATCAGAGGAGGTTGATTTCAGCATGCTTCTATCTACACAGGACATATGGATCCCCTTGCTTTTCTGCCAGAGGGATAGAGCTAGTGTATGTACCCTGGGCCACACTGTCACTCACAAGGAGGCCTGTTGGGATCAGGCCAACATGTGTCAGTACATTTCTAGTTTCAGATGAAGTTATGTGTTTGATTCTGTAGACATGTTAAAAAATACAGCAGCATCTTGCTCAGAAACAGATCCTGTGTAAGACAAACAACCAACAATATGTCTTATTAAAGGGAAGGCTTATCAATTAGTTTCCCATGTAGAAAAATGCTTTAATTGTACCCATGAGTTTTTTTTAAAGAGTTAGAAGAAATATACACTTTATAAGGAGAATAAGGAAACATGAGTCATAAAGCATCTGTTGGTGTGCCAAATCAAATAAAGAACACAGTATATTAAAAAAAGTGTTCAGTGTGATGAGCATGGTAACCTTAAAAATAAAACAAACACAGAAATTGAACCAGGGTTTGGGTCTTCAGGTAAAGCACATAGCACTCCTGAGACCTTTAACCCTTTCATTGCATATTTTTGCAATTATATCATTATTGAGCCTGAATCACTAGCTGTGTGCAAATAATTGCTATTTCACTCTATAACACTCTTTTTAAAACAAAATTATAAAAATATTACCCAATTCTTATCATATCATTACTTTTCAGGATAAAACTAAGTTAAAGTAATATTGAGCATATTTCATAGACAATATCAACAAGATTTCTTAAGCAGTATTTGTTTATGGACTACTTGTATTGTGTGCTGTTTTTGAATTGAGTACAGGAATAGTATGTACAGAAAATGAGTCAGAGTAAATTCAGCTGTTTGATTACTATAGCACTGTTGGGAAGATATTTTTCAATATATCTAAATTATGAATATATAAAATGATTGACTTGCATTTGTTCTCAGGCCAGTAAAAAGCAGTTTTTTCAAATTATTTTCTTTAAAAATAAACATAGTTAAATTTCCATTTTTGGAAGTTTGTTTATCTAGAAATCTGAGCCCTTGTAAAAGAAAAACTAAGGAATGATCATTTACTTGGCCAAAAGAGCCCTCATGTTCCTGTAGTGACTACGTTTTTTTCTTATATTCTTACAATGTCTTAATCCAGGAAATTAAAAAAAATTCCCTTGTGAAATATAAATTAGAAGTCTTTTGTTAATTATTATTAAAATTAATTTTAATGATCTGTAAGAGAGACCTTTATTAGAGTCTATGCTGTGTAATCTTCACCTCTCTTTCCTTTTTGGGCCTAGCCAGATAGGGAGAAAATTATTGTTCCACTAACAACAGTTACAAAAATTTTTTGATGATTCTTATACCAAACAACGCAAATCCTTAAGGCCTCCTCCATTGTTTTAGATGTTTACAGGAGATATCTCAGGAGTGTTTATAAATATTCTCAGTCTCAACTCGGTCCTCAGGCACCCTTGTCAGGAAGTTGCCTAACAGAGATACCACAGCTACCAGCTTCTGTGACACAGCTGTCCCTTGACTCAGCTGCGTAAGAGCATGAGTTATCCAATGGAAAGAAAAAGAAGCACATTGAATTCTAGATTGTGCAACTAAGGTAGTATTCTATCCTTAGTGTCTTGAATCCTATGCTTTGTATTTTGAACATATTCATTTCTCTTAAAGCCTGAGGATTCATAAGCAAATTAGATATGATATATTTGAGGATACTAATTAATTTGAAACATAATTTGCATTCTGCAATGGCATCTCAAGGTGTTTTCTGCAGACCTCTTATAACACAGATCTTGTGAATACTTGTTAAAATCCAGACTCCATGGACCCATCACAGAGTTATTATACAGTAAGACTGCAACAGAATTTGAGATATGAGTCCTTAGAAAACTTACCAAGTGATTCTTGTAAGTGTGAAAAATTTCTTTAAAATGCAGGTCACTTCTGGTGATAACTGATAGTGACAAAGATCACAGGGCTGTTTTAATAGCAGGATTACTTTATGTTAATAGTTTTGTGTTTTGTTGGGAATTTGACTGGATAATAGGAATGTATAAGAACTACACATTGAGAAACACAAGCCAGTGGTCACCAAAGAAACAAAAACTGCTATCTTAGGGATGTTCAACTTCGAGATCTGATGTTTAGGTTTTATGACTGTGCACTTATAGTTATGAAAGCATTTTATTAAATTTTTAAAGGAAAAATAACTTTTTTTCCCACATCGTAAGGTCACTTGTCCTTAAATCTTTTTTTCACTAGTTTTATTAGAAAATAATATAATAAAAATAGTATGTTAATATTTTGGGGTTTTTTGTATTTAGTTGTCTTTGGGACTCTTCTGTAACAGCAGAGCAGGCTGCATTCATATTTAATACCCATGTACCTAAGCAATATCCATTATTATTCTCATTTCATAGACAAATGAACAGAGCCTCAAAGAGGTTAATTAACTTGACCAAAATCACACAGCAAATAAGTGCTAAAATCAACACTAATTCCAGGCTGCCTGCCTCCATGTCTAAGAAACTTTCTATAATACGCTACTTACTTGAAAAATGTATTTCGTGTATTCTCTTTAGAAAGGACATTCCTGTCTTCTGTTCCCCTAACACATCTAAGCATTATGGTAATCCACAAATCACACTCTTTAAAAACAGGTTGTTGAAATGTTTTCACAGAAATCCTCTTTTCAATAGTAATTTTAAGAATAATCTCATAGTTCATTGTAGAATATGTGTGCATGTTTTAGGTTGCTAGTGAGTGAGAGATGATTATGCTACATGTTATGGTTTAGACATGTGTTGTCCCCTAAAAGCTCATGTGTGAAACAATGCAAGAAAATTTAGAGATGAAATAATTGGGTTATGAAAGATTTAACCTAATCAATGCAATGAGTGCACGACTACCAGACAGAGATTAACTGTGTGGTAACTGTATGCAGGTCAAGGGCAACAGGAAGAGGTGGATCATTGGGAGCATAAAGAGAGCACCCCCTATCCATTTCTCCCCTCACTCCTCCTCCCTGCTTCCATGTTCTGAGACACTTTGTTCCACCACACTCTTCTGCCACGTGTTCTGCCTCATCTCTGGCCCAGAGCAAGGGATTTAGTCATCTATGGACTTTGACCTCTGAAACCATGAGCCCCTAAATAAACTTTTCCTTCTCTAAAATTGTTGCTGCCAGATCTTTTGGTCATAGCAGAAAAAAAGAAGAAAAAAGCAAACTGAAACATTATGAGCAATATTTGTCTAAACGGACAAATCATCTTTCCATTATGTCACTCATACACTCTTTCCCTTATGATGTTTACATCTTGTACTAAGACTTTCCAAATGAAGTGTTGGATGTGAAGCCAGTTGTACAAATATGCCTTTTCCACTTTAAAAACAAATGTGAACTTTGAAAGTAATCAACAACAGACTTCTAAGATTTTCTCAGATTTGAGTCTTCTGTGCTATTCTAATTAAGGGGGGGATCTTTCTTTCCACCATGGGAATTGCACTGTACAACTGATTACCAGGCACATCATGTAAAGGGCTCTTAGAAACTGCAAACAACCCATTATGGAAAATGCACCTTATTAACAAAGGTCGTATTAGAATCTTATACCCTGGTAACTAATTGCATCAAACGTACAGTGCATCAATAGGCACATAGACTAGGAAACAGCGTTTTCCAATTAAGTGAATCAGTTTGACCTTCTGAACTATAAATAAACTGCAGCAACAGCTCCTGATTAGGCTTAAGGAGTCTGACTTCCATTGCAAACAAATGCCTCAGAATTTAAGCATACTTAGAGAATTAATCCTGTAAAGAGTCAATGAACAGATTTAAAGTTTCAGCATTAATGCCTTGGTCCGGAGTTTCCTTAAATTTCTGCAGTGGATGCAGAATGGGAATGTATCCCTCTGAATAGATAAACAAGCCCTGAATTCATTTAGCTCTCCCTCAGGTTATCTAATTTAACAGTAGCAAACCCTCTTTCAAAACAGAATAAAATATTTGCTTCTCTAAGTAATTATAGGGCTTGGTTGGACTACTGCTCCTACATTAATACATGCAATTAACTACACTTAGTGGAAAGTTAAAGCACTTTTTAAAAACAGATTTTGACCTTTATTTATTTTTATTTGATGTCTATTCTAGCGCTAATTCAAAACCCATTCACCCAATTCAGATCTGAAGTTAAAATCCAATCCTGTTCTTTAATCTCACATTATTCTTCCTTTGCAAGGCTTTCAAAGGAATGTATCCTTGTGTTGTTTCCTAGTTTTAGTAATGGATTTCCATAACCATCTAGATCTCAGTGTTCTCTTCTACAAACTGGGGAATAGGACTAAATGAAGTTCAAACCTCCTGTAACTCTAAAATATCTACATGCCTCTCTATTTGTACATCGCTAACTAAAATTCAGAACTTGTTTAACCAGCCAAATAAAAGTAGTTAGTTTTCAAAAGCATTCACTGTAATGTTTTTAAGAATTTATGGGAAAAATATGATAAACAAAGAATAAATTCCCACAAATCTAAACAAAGAAGTGATAGGACAAATATGTAATAATCAAGGATATGAGCTCACTTTATGTAAAGATCATTTTATAATTTTTGCATAATATTTGAATTCTGAAAACATTTGAAACCTCTGTAGACTCTTTCTGTTTAAAGAGATGTACTAAGGGGCTGGAGCGTTGGCTCAGGGGTTTCGGCACTTGCCTGGCAAGCACGAGGACCCGAGTTCAAACCCCAGCACCACGTACACAACTAAGTGTTGGAGCAACTAAGGCCATGTGAAAAACTAAATAAAGTTCTTTCTCTCTTTCTCTGTCTCTCTCACTGTCCCTCTCTCTTTAAAAAAAAAAAAAAGAGAAGTACTAGGATAAAGTAGCAGCCCTTTGATAGGAAGTGAGAGGGACTTGGTTCCTTCAAACTGTTTCCCCTTTTATTTATACAGCAACAATATATTGTCCTTAGAAATAATCTCATATCAAACCTTATTATTTAAATGGTGATCTTTTCTCTTAATTGAACTTAATAATTTTAACTATTTCAAGGAAACAAAACAGGAGGAGAAAAATATCTTCTTGAACCAAGAAAATAGAAGACTAAAGTTTGGAGAAACGATAATGTGAGCTCCAGAGATCATAGACTAGTTGGGGGTTACAGAACATGCAAAATTGGTCTATATTACATTAAGCTAAAGATTCAGTATTTTATTTGACTACATTAATGATTGGAAAGTAAATGCATCATCTGATACTCTGAGTGAGATCTTGGTTTTAGATAATATACATTCTTCAAGTTTTGTACATATGAATGCAAAACTACTTAACATGCATAGATATTGACAGTGAAGTTGTGACATGGGAATTCTCTCTTTATTTTGTTCTCTATTTATGTACTTCTCTGTGTTCCTGGGGGCTCTTTCATCCTCCAGTTAACAATAAATTTCCCTGTCTCAAAGAAAAACATCTGACAGATTCATATAAGCTTTTGCAACTTAATGTATTATTCTTTCCAGAAGAATTAATATATTTAAAATTGAGATAGAGGATTAACTCAAGTATCAAATCTCTCTCAGTGCTACTTGCATCAGGCAGATATTCATACTCAAAAAGATTTTCTGGATGTCCTCTTATTCTATAATACAGTCGGGTGCCTGCTTTTCTTTCTTCTCACAAGCTGTGAGAAGGTGCTGAGATAATATAAGTGTCTGCATCCTGGTACTTTTATTCATTGTTTACTACTTTTACCCAATACCTGAAACAGTGTCTGTTGCAGAGTAGGCACTCAATAAATATATACTAAGTGTATAAATCCTCATTATCTCTTGCTGCCAAGATTCACACATCAACCCAGGGCCTATGGGGACTTCAGAGATCTAGCTGTGAACCATATTACTGCTGTACTTTGGTAGCAGCAGGGGCCTGGTTCCAGGGCCCTTGAGGATACTAAAATCCAAGGATGCTCAATTCCATTATATAAAGTGCAGTATTTACACAAAACCTACACCACACCTCATTCCTTATAACTTAAATAATCTCTAGATTATTTAATAATATAATATAAATATTACATAAATAGTTGTTATACTACGAAATTTAGGCAGCAATGACAAGAACAATATGACTGTACATGTTTGATGTAGGTGTGTTTTATTTCATATTTTCATTTTTTATCCATAGTTGATTGGATGTGCAGAATGTCGAATCCATGGATGGCTAACTACATACTGGAAGCCCAGATATAAGTGGATATTGGCTGTCAAAAAGTAGTGAACAAATGTGGAGACTGCCATCGACTAACCAATATCATTCTCTTTTTTCCTGAGCAGACCAGTTAGATTGCACTTTCTAGCTTCCCTTTCATTTAGGTATGGCCACGTGACTGGGTTTTAGCTACTTAGTGTGGGCTGAAACCATTTGAACTGCTATTTGGCCTAGCTCATTAAAATCTTCTGTATGGGGGCTGGAGCGGTGGCTCAGCAGTTATGGCGCTTGCCTGGCATACCTGAGAATGCGAGTTCAAACCCCAGCACCCATGTACACATCCAAGTGTCTGAGGAATGGAGGTCACATGAAAAACTAAATAAAAATTGCTTCTCTCTTTCTCTCTCTCTCTCTCTTTCTCACTGTCCCCTCTTTCTTTAAAAAAAAAATCTTCTGTATGATCCTCTGTACTTTCTCTTCCCCCATTTTCCAGCTACAGAAGATTTACGAAAGCACTGTAGGACTTAGGAGAGATGGAAGGAAGCTGGCGGCTGTGTGATGATGTGATAGACCCCTACTGACCTGGGACATAGGTGTCAGGTTTTGTGTGAGCCACCAGATAAAATTTTATTTTATTAAGCTATTATCACCTTTAATTGCAGAAGGAAAAGGGGGGGCAATATTCTTAGAAGAAATGATGAATGATAAGATAGGGTAACAGGAAGCAAGAAAGAGGGAACAGAAATGTATTTGGAAGCAGTGATATACTGGAGCATATTAGCAGCAGGCACATAGATTATTTGGAATCTGAGGCTGATGCTAAGTGATGAGGGACAGATGTGCTGGACCAGTCAAATGATAAGGGGAGTCACTGGAGGACAATCCATTATGATACCAAAAATTTTCAGTACCTTGGAAAGGGTCTTCCTTTGAAATCAATACATATTACACAAGCAAAGTCCATTAATTTTTAGGGTCTCTTCCTATTGTACTTAATTTATGTGACTTCTGTTCTTACTAAATTAAAAAAGTAATGATATTTTCATTTCTCTACCAATTTATCTCAATCTCATTTTTTGATGACTTTTGAAAAAAAATGTAACTACTTATATTTTTATTTCTGTAAGTATGCATGAAATTGAACCAGGACTACCTCAAGGGGACTTTCACTATAACTCAGGCACCATTGTTGACCTCACTAAGATGTAAGACACAAAACCACACACCGTACATCCCCCAGTATGCTCCAGTATAAGTGGACTTAAACTTACACATGAGCATAAGAATATGCTCTGTCTTATTTCTATACTTTCTACAGAATATATGTTCCTAAAATATGCTGCTAAAGAAATACTCAGCTAAATAAATATTACCTTTGCATTTTATTACTTTTTATTTATTTATTTATTTTTGTATGAGGGATTGACCTCAGTGGTGCTTAATCACCAAGCAACATCTCTAACCTGTTTTAGTTTTTATTTTGAGACAGGTTCTCACTAACTTGCTTAGAGCCTCACTTTGTTGCTGAGGCTGGCTTGGAACTTGTGATCCTTCGGCTTCAGCCTTCCGAGCCGCTGGGATTACAGACATGCAGCACTATACTCAGCAGATATTTAAAGATTTTTAAAATGCAAATCTCAGACAGAATTCAAAGAAAGTTACATCCAGATAGATTGGGTTCAAATTTCTAAAAACATAAAGACAAAAAATAAAAAAAACAATTCATTCTACACACATACATATGCCATTTAACATTCATTGCATGACATTCCCTAGGGATTATCAATGACTGAAGGCTAAACAAACTTAACAGCATACTTGTGGGAAGAAAATATAAAATATTAATAATACAGATGCTTGAAGAGAATGGGGCAGTAGTGACAATTCATGTTTTCAAAAACCAAAATTTGATTCATGTAACCTAAGTTCTTTGCTCCTTAACAAAAACAAGATGAAAAACGGGGAAAAATGTAACAATACACAATTGAAGTACAGTTGAAAGTCAACCTTCTGAGGAATTATTCTATCTTTTTTTAATAATGCTAGAAATTTTAGTAACACTAGGTTAAGGGTTGGCTGCTGCTGATGTTGAATGATTGCACTTCCTTGGGGTATCAGCAAGTGCTTCTGGACAAGAAAAAGTCAAGCACCATTTGATCCTGTGCCTGCCTATTTGAGAATATGATCAGGAGGTGTCTGCCTGTGATTAAGAAGCCAGAAGAACAGGACAATTGGGAGACTTCCCCTCAGGACAAAGGCAAGCACAGAGACCACTCCTCTTAAATGCTTACCTGCCGTCCACTTGGGCAGCTTCAACTTTGTCATGGCATGTTTTTTCTTTTTAAGGCTCCAAAGTTAAGTTTTGGGATAGAGAATAGTGAGTTCCTGGAATACAAAAGAAAATTGTCCCAGCCAACTCTGTATGTGAGGCAAATGTTTATTAAAGAACATCCATCAATTAATCTAGGAACAATAAAATCTTTCTCTTGTCCTATCTCCAGTTAATAATATATGCCTAAAAGTTATATTCTAACTGTAAGCTGGACAAAGAAAACATGTCACAAACTTATTTTCCTCTAAGTCCAATAGTTTGATATGTGTGCTGTTTCCCACTTGGGGCTACACATCTCATATTATCTTTGAAAATGTGCTAACAAGCTTGAAAGTATTAGGAGTTTTTAATACATTTTTAATATTTTTATTACAACTGAGGTTTTTGAAAAATGAAATCTGATGCTTCTTACTCAGAACATAATGTTAAAAACAAAACAGTACTTAGGAATATGGCAATAGAATTTATGCCACATTGTAGGGTTGTCTTAATTTATTACCATGCATGGAATGCTTTTTTCTTTCTCTTAGGACACAAGTGACATAATTATTTTTATATTAGTGGCACAATTTTACATAAGAATTTTTATTTTTCCAGAAGATCTTATATATTCAAACTCTTCTCTGAAGAGGAGGGCTTAGATGATTCTTTCATAATGTGTGAAGAATTCTGACATTGCTTCCCAAAATGTAACAGATTATTAAGGACAAGATTGAAGTGAACTCCAAAATTCTTAAGAAAGCATTTTGGAATTCTAAGAAGAATCAGTGAGATTTGTAATTTTCTGATTCAAAGAAAATGAGCTACTGTAAAATATCCACAATGCTTGTTGTTACAAGTCATAAATTTATAAAATTGCCATAACAGGAAACATGAGGCCACACTGGATTCTATTATCGAAGACCTCCAGCTAAGCTACTAAAAGCATTTTGTAAATTGGATAATTTAATGAATTACGTACAACTGATTTCTACCTTGAAATGAATATCTTGAATTAGGTCCACATTTTTGAAATTTTAGCCCAAGGGTCCATTAGGGATTCACAACCTGGGGATTTTGTGGGGAGAAAACTCGTGTGGTGACAGATCTAAATTAAATGGCCAACTGCCATTTCAAGAAGTTATATAACTTTTGTGGCTCTCATGCTTCCAATGATTTTAACAATGAAAAAGAAAGGAGAAAAAGAAAACAAGAAGACTTCCTTGCTTTAGGAAACAGGCATTCATTACCGAGACAGGAAGTGTCCATTAGTTAAAGAGAGGGTAAAAGGTGAATCAGATGGTTTCTCCTAAACCTTGTTTGTCATCAGGAATGATGTCAGGAAGGAAAGAACAAAGAGCAAGACTTCCTTTCTTTCCACTTTATCAGTGGGCATTCCCTGTATCCTTAACAGGGGAATGTTCACCAGGAGCAGAAGTCCGCAATGTAGCACCCACACTGTACAGTGTTGTAGGAACATCTAGGCAGAACCGAGTAGAGGAAAGTACCAATGGAAGAGGAGACTCAATGAGATAGAACTGAAAACAAGAAAAACAACTCTTATGCCAATTTCAAGCATTTCCAGGAATAATAGTGGTGGCAACAACTATGGCAGTCCCTTAGGACTGAGTGAGGAATAGGAAGCAATCTTAAGGCCTGGACTGGGATGGAGCAGTGCATCAGAGGCAAGAGCAGAAAGGGGGTGGCTTCAGTGGGACTCTGGAAAGCAGTGTTGGTTTGGGGATAACAACAGACTCCTTGGAAGTTGTGAAGAGCAGGATGCATAGTCTGCTCCAATTTTAAGTAGTGGAGGCCTTATGTAGGAGCTTTAAGAATGGTGATAGGAGACAGTTGCAAAGTAGCATTCAGGATTATTGCAGGAGAGATCATTTGGGAACTCCAATGATATCAGACAGAGTGATCCTGTTGAAGGAGTGAGACCTATTGTTGGCAGCATGGAGCAGCAATTGTTGCTATGTGAATGATAATCCTAAATTGAAACTGCACATGTAGAGTCATGATTTCTATAAGTGGCTGATGATATACCATGACTTATAAATACTGTCCTTTGGAATTGGTAAATATGGTAGAAACTGAAAATGAGTTTCAACCCCCTCCCGCCAAAAAACAGTGACATTACTATATTTATTATTATGTTACATAATTTATGGTTTCATTTGTTTTACTGCTAAAATACAATCAATTCAGAAGCAGCAACAACAAAAAAGTGAGTATATAGGTTCCTATCCTTAGCTTTCCTATATAAACTATTAATCAAGCCAGTGGTGGCTTGGGAATCACAAGACTATCATCTAACAGACTAGAATTTTGCAGATCGGATTAGCTTTTAACAATCCAATCAATAAATGGACTATGGAAATAAACAGAAACTTCTCAATAGAGGAAGTTCAAAAACCCAACAAATATAGTGTTCTTCAACACTAGCAATCAGAGAAACTTAAATCAAAACAATATTAAGAGTTCACCTCACTCTAGTCAGAATAGCAAAGATGAAGAATACAAACAATAACACATGCCGGAAGGGTTGTGGGAAGAAAGGTATACTTGTGTACTGTTGGTGGGACTGTGGACTGGTACAATTGCTCTGGAACGCAGTATGGAACTCCTCAAGAAGTTAAGAATGGAAACACCATATGACCCAGCTGTCCCACTCCTGAGTATTTTCCTGGAAGAGCTAGAATAAGCATATTACAATGACAAAGCTACATCAACTTTTATAGCAGCTCAACTTATAATAGCTAAATTATGAAATCAAACGAGACACCACTCACATAAGTATATATGGACATTTATACGTGTAATAGGGGAGAATTACAGTGGAGAAAAAAGAGTGGAGAGTGGGTGAAGGGGGTGATACTGCATAAGGATTGTGCTCAAGTTACATTACCATTAAATATGCATATATGAATGCGTAGCAATGAGTCCCTTCAATATGTAAGAACATGCTGAACTAATAAAATATAAAATAAATAAAAAAAGTTAGTATTTATGCCATAAGCAACCAAACCCTTGGACATGTTGGATGAGACAATTGTCTCAGGCATTGTAGAGTAGTCTGTATGATCTCTGAGAAAATAAAAGTTTTTCAGGTAGGTCTCTTAATGCCTCATTCTACCTTGGGACAGCGTGTCCAATGTGGCCCAGGGAACATCACAGACCTACTGTGTGAAGAGACAGAGACTACAGTTTAGGGAGATTGAAAGAATTAGAATTTGGAAGGAAAGGAGTACACCAAGGAAGTGTGAGTGGAATGCTGTGGATGTAAAATTTGTATGAAGTTATTTGAAAATTTGGTGAGAATTTAGTTATAAATTCAAAGAGCAAGACTATATGAAATTTAATAGTAAGTGGTTGTTACCAGTTTGTGTTTTTGATATTAAATTTTTTGAGTTCTTTGTAAATTTTGGATATTATTTCCCTGTTACAGGAATCACAGGCTATGATTATTTCCCATTCTATTTTCTGATTCTTGATTTAATTCTTCTGCTTTGTAAGTCTTGTTGGGAATGTCATTGCCTACTCCCATATGCTGGAATGTTGCTGCAAATTTTTCTTCTAGTAGTTTCATGGTAGCTGGTTTAATTCCTAGTGCCTTAATCCATTCAATTTGTTTTTTGTGCAAGGTGAAATATAAGGGTCCAATTTCAACTTTCTGCAGGTGGCTGTCCAGTTTGTCTAGCACCATTTGTTGAACAGGCCATCTTTCCTCCATGGTATACTTTGACCTCTGTTGCCAAATATCAGATGTTTAAAGTTTTGTGGGTTTGTAGGTCTTGTATTCTATTCTAGGGTCTGAGTTGAAAAGTCAGAGGTGATCCTTTCTGGTTTGCCTCTGAATATGATTTGGCATTTCTTGCTGCTTTTAATATTCTTTATTTGATTTCCCTGTTATACATTTTGAATATTATGTGTCTTGTTGAGCTTCTCTTTTGATTAGGCCTATTGAGTGTTCTATAAATTTCCTGGATGAACATATCTGACTCTATTTCAATATGGAAAATTTTTTCTTTAACAATTTCATTAAGAATATTCTTTATGCCACTTATTTGCTTTTTGGTCTCTTCTTGTATTCCAATTATTCTTAGATAGTTTCTTCTTCTGCCTTCATCCTAGACATTTTGAGAATTCTGCTTATGCTCTGTGAGAATTTTTTTCTTTGTTATCATCTGTGCACTCAAGCTTACTCAGGCTATCCTCTTTGTCAGAAGTTCTTTCTTCAAGAGCTGAGGTTCTGATTTCTATAGAAGTTAGTCTATTAAATTCTTCCTTTGTTCTTTGGAGTGATTGACTTAAGATTTAGCTCCACTACTTCTTTTTTCAGTATGTCTATTTCTTTGTAAATAGGTTTTTCATCTTGGGCTTTCTCACATTTGTTTTTTAGTTTATGTTCTTTTTAGTAATCAGATTGTTGATAAATTTTTCCAGGTTTTCATCCCACTCCCTGTTCTTGGGCTCTTTGGGGAGTTGTGGATTTGATATGAACCTTTTCTAGTTTGATTCCTCATTTTTAAAAATAGCTTCTTCTGGATCTTTGTATTGAGATTCCATGTGCTGAAGCAAGGCAGGCCTTAGTTGCTTTTCCTTGAAGGTAAAATGGTCATGTCTGACTACCCCTCTGATGACCACTTTCTTCCAGAAAGCTGCCTTTTCCATGAGCTTTGTTTTGCTGCTGGGCATGGATCTGTACCCATTGGCAATTCAGAGCAGCCGCTGCAGTGTTGAAGTGCAGCAGTGTTGTTGCCTCACTGTGTCCTCACGTCTTGTGTCTTGGAGGCTGGGGCTGGCTGGCCTGGCTTGACTGTGTGTCATGACAGGACTTGAGATCCTTGGTAGCAGGGATGAGCCCAATATATCTGTACTGGAGTAGGTGGGTGGGGTGGCCCCTGGCTGAGGATTCATCCTTAAGGCTTCCAACTAAATTTTTTAAAAAAACTATTTCTACTCATTTGTCTTATTTTTTATTTTTTTAAATGGAAAGAATAATTTATTGTAAAAGAGTCAAATAAGTTGCTTTGTAAGATTGTTCTTTACATCACCTGCCATTTATTTATTGAAACAACATGGTTTTATAGCATTCAAAAATTAAATGGGCATAAAACTTATTGCATGAACCACTATGTAATAAATAATAATCATTTAATCAATACCACAAGATGAACCTTGTCTGCATATAAAATAGCACAATTGTAGTTGTACATAATCAACTAATTGCTTTGGCCAATTATTTCCCAGCAATTTTTCATTATGGCTCTGCAAATATTGTCAATGTAAAGTCTATCAATTGTTAAAATTTGGTGAATTTATCATGCTCTACTTTTTAAAATTTATGCACATTGTAAAATGTTTTTCCATTTATTATGTACTCTTTTTCCCATATGTCAATATAGGAAGGTAAATTTTATAAAGTAAAATGAAAAAGTTATCAGAAGTATATAAAGAACCCTTTTGCATCATTTGAAGACATTTCTGAGAAAATAGATGCAATGCTATAAAAAGGAGCTTTCAGTGTTATTACTTTCAGTATATGTACCACTAACAAAATGAAGAAGGAAATGAATTTAGATCATACCTGCATATCAACCATAAAGGATGAAATTCAAGAACAATTGAGATACAATATGCCATGAAAAATTCAATACCCAAATATATTTTCAAAAGTTCTGGATATTGGTCATGCAATTTGAATGTTCCACAATGGAAAGACTTTATATGACCCAACGATAGAACAGATTTCAAAATCATTAACAATTTCTTTCAAATTATTAAACATATAATAGATCATAATCACTTATTATAAACCAGTGTGTTACATATTTTGTCTATGTTGCACATTAGATGAGGGTAGAAAAATACTCACCTTAAGAATTAAAAAGGACAATACACAGGCAGCATTTATCTAATAGACTTGACAAACACGATGTGAGTGAAAAAAAGGTAGGTATTCAACACTGAAATCCAATAGAATATGGAAACTTTCTAAACAGAGTAAATGAGTAAGAAAAGAATATTGGCAAATCCTGAATGAATTATACACAATACTTTTTGCCAAAGCAATAACTCTAGTGTTCAGCATTTAGATAATAAATATGTAATAAGATTTAGTTTTATTGAAGAAAATATATAAAAATGAACACTTTGGGTTACTTTATCCAGTATTTTGCTGGATATTATGACACATCACACTAGGTCATATGCCTTGTTAACTGAGTAATTCAAGAAAAATAACAACTACTTAAATCTAAGCATAAAAAAGTAATTTGAGATATCAGTTACAAAAATGCTGCAGACTTGATTGGAAAAGAATAAATAGAAGACCCTCATATTTTAATGTATTTTATATTTCTTTCACTGTACGTTCTCTAAATTTGGTGGTAAATAATGAGGTGAATGTTTTATAGATTCTTATCCTTTTTAAAAACTTAATTATTGATTGAACATATGTTGAAGTATACTAAAAATGCATTTATCTGCACAAATTTGAAACCATTGCCAGAATGGGAATGGGAAAATCAAAGTGATACCTAGCCTGTCTCAGGGCAGTCATTAAGAATATTAGTTAAGAATCAATGAATGGGATGCTATTAAATTAAAAAGCTTTTGCTCAGCCAAGGAATTGGTCAAAACTTTCAAGAGAGAACCCACAAAATGGGCAGTAATCATGGCCTGTGATTTCTCCCACAGGGCTCTAATACCCAAAATTTATAAAGAATTCCATAAACTCAATATCTGGAAAGCAGTGTGGAGAATTCTCAAAAAATTGGGGATGAGACGACCATATGATCCTGCTATTCCACTCCTGGGTCTCTTTCCAGGGGATTTAGAATCAGCACATTATAGTGAAACAGCAATATCTATGTTCATAGCAGCTCAATTTACAATTGCTAGATTATGGAAACAACCCAGATGTCCCTCACTGAATGAATGGATCCAAAAACTGTGGTACATTTATACCATGGAATTCTGCACAGCAATTAGAAACAATGATATTGTAGCCTTTGAAGGTAAATGGATGACTATGGAAGAAATTATGCTGAGTAAAATCAGCTTAACCCAGAGAACCAAGGGTCGAATGTCTCCACTCATCTTTGGAGGCTGGAACTAGACCCTTGCCATTGAAAGAGGTGGTCTAGTATCATGTGTTAAATCCAGATAAGGTGTAATGTTATACAGTATAATACTTTTTTAGAGATATTGTGGGAAGGGGAAGGGAGGGACAAAGGTGGGTAATTGGGGGGGCACTCCTGGGGGTAATTCTAATATCCAGAATCTATACACATTTTATATTATTTTGTTAAAAACTTGTATGGTTGTTCTATAATGAATCTCTCAATGAAAAATATTTTAACGAAAAAAAACACACAAACAATCTAATCAATAAATGGGCCAGAGAGATAAACAGAACCTTCTCAATACAGGAAATTGAGCAAGCCAATGAATACATGAGAAAGTGTTCTAAATCACTAGTAATCTGAGAAATGCAAATCAAAACTAAGATTTCACCTTACTCCAGTCTGATTGGCAAAGATGCAGAATATAAATCATAACAGATACAGGAGGGGTTGCAGGGAGATATGAACTCTAGCACACTGTTGGAATTGCAGACAGGTACGGCCACTCTGGCAAACAGTGTGGAGACTCCTCCAAAAATTAGGGATTGTTGATTCACCTTATAACCCAGCTATCCCTGTTCTGGATATATTCCCAGAAAAGCAAGAATCAGTACGCTACAGTGACACAATAAAATCAATGTTTACTGTGTTGTTGTACACTCACAAATATGTAATAACAATATGATTTGCCGGATCCTAATCCAGAGTCACCCCAAAGTCATCCACACCCTACTCTATTGACTCTTCTATGTCACCCCCTATAACAGATACAAATGTAAATGAGTTAAATGATTGTACAAGTATCATTTGGCTTCTCAGGAGAGTAAGAGTAAGTAAGCTACATTATTGATTGCCCCCCCTAGATCCCTCCATATCATCCCTCTGCCTTTTTTCTTCCCCTCCTTCATACCTATGGTTCTTATAGATTATGCGTTGCTTTGACTTTGGTCTTAGGGAAAAAAATGAATTTTATTTTAATGCTTGTTGGAAATCATTGATGTGCTGATAAAAAAATTTCTGTAGTGTAAAACAAAGATATATTTAAAAAATATATTATTTTAACTTTCCCTTGATATCTACTAATCATTTAAGTAAAATTAATTCTTGAACAAATTTAATATATACATTCAATGGGCATAGTGGCATATACCTGTATCAATTTTTCCAGAACATATCCAAAAAAACAAACAAACAAACAAACAAAACTTACTTTGACTGTCACACTTAGCATAACTATTATTGGAAACTAATTTCAAAATTAACTTTTCCCATGTCTAATGCACATTTTTTTAAGGAGAGAAGGACAGTGAGAGAGAGGGAGAGAAACAGAGAGAATCAATTTATCAATTTTTATTGAGTTTTTCACATGGCTTTCATTGCTCCGACCCTTAGTTGTGTACGTGAGTGCTGGGGTTTGAACCCAAATACTTGGGCATGCCAGGAAAGCTCTGTAACCGCTGAGTCACTGCTCCAGCCCTTTTACTGCACTTTCTAAACAAACATTTACTATATTAAAAGAATGAGTTCTAGATTTCTTTCTATTTTATTTTATTTGAGAGAGGGAAAGAAGATGAGAGAGAGAGAAAGAGAGAATCAATTTTATTTATTTTTTCATCTGGGTTTTGTTTCTCTGAGACTTAGTTGTGTATGTGGTGCTGGTTTGAACCCCAGTTCTTGTGCATGCCAGGCAAGCAACTGGAACCACCGAGCTACTGCTCCAATTCCAAATTTTTAGATTTTAATACTATGTTTATTTGTCAATGGAATTGACCTACTTAAGTGGTAAAAATGTAAAAGGGCTAAAATCTAGTCATCATTTTTTAAAATAGGAAACAAGTATTTAGCAAGTACACATGAAAATTTAAATTTGCACTTTTATTTCTTTGAAAGCAACAAATGTAACTCTTTCAAAATGAATTATTATATCCTATTGACTTTGAATGTCAATAACTGTAATTGATATTTTAAATTTGTTGTCATTTTATTTTAAATTTTTGATTGAAATCATTTTTGCAAAATGACTTTGTTTTTATTTTTATTTTATTTTTTTGCGTGTAGTAGATAGATTTTATTTTTTATTTTATGGAAAGCAAAGCATAGGGAAAAGAGCACACTTCCCCCAGAGTGGGGGAAGGGGACAGAGCCCTGTTTCTATTTCTAATATGAAATGAAAAATATACTAATATTCCTCCCTTTTAACTTGGGGAAAATGTTGTGTTTGTTTTAACTAATTTACTAAAGCCATTTCTGTTTCAAACACTGCTTTTTTCCCTTCAAGACTATTGTCAGGAGAACTCGGATCATAGACCTGTATTGTAACAGAAGCTCTGTGCTTCATGAGCCAGGCAGGGATGGTGGTAAGTGGGGAGGGTAGGGTGGGTAACTACCGTGAGCATGTGGCCTGAGACCATGGAAAGAAGGAGATGAGAGTTTTCTTGGAGAAACAGAAAAAATAGCATAGCTAGGATTTTAATTTTCACATTTCTGTGTATTTCCCAAACAATAATAGAAATAATGAGAAGCTCAAAACTTTGTTAGGATAGATGCTCTTGCAGTGTAGCACTGATGTTCTTTTTTTTTTTTTTTTTTTGAGAATTAATTTTTATTGAGTTTTTCACATGGCTTTCATTGCTCTGACACTAAGTTGTGTACGTGGGTGCTGGGGTTTGAACTCCTGTACTTGCGCATGCCGGGCAAGTGCCATAACCACTGACCCACTGCTCCAGCCCCAGTACTGATGTTCTTATCACACAGCACCCCTTCTTTCCATTATTCAGTGGGAATGAAACTCAAGATTTGATACATTTCTGATAAAAACAAAAACGACACATTGGACTGATCTGAATTGTAGAATATAAATTTAAACTTATACTACATTAACATTGACTTAACAAGTTATGTTCTTGATATGCCTCAAGACCATTATATCTATTCAATTAATGTTTGTAAAAACATATGAAGTAGATTTAGAGAGATTTAAATAATGTTCAAATCATAGAGAATTATTTCCATGACCAAACACCCATGCTCTTTGCACTGAATACTACCTCTTTAGAGAGTGGGGGAAGGGAGTTCATTATTTTTTAAGTTTTTTCATCTGGTTTTTGTTTTGCCAACACTTAGTTGTATATGCAGTGCTGGAGATGGAACGTGGGTCCTGGCACAGGTTAGGCAAGTGCTCTACTATTGAGCCACCTCTCCAACCTTTAATACTACCTCTTGACAACAAAAACATCATTTACAATTATTTCCCCACAGATGGAAGTTAGAGGGTAAAGAGAGCCCTGGCAGAGAGGAGTGGAAGAGAAGAAGGAAGGAGAAGGAGAGAAAGCAAGAAGGAAGAGAAGGAAGAGAGGAAATATGCTTACAAATTATAGCTAGAGGTACATGTATTAATGAGTTAGACCTGAAAAGATTTTTTTTTTTTTAAATTTGAGACTTGGTCTAAGTATCTCAGGCTGGCCTTCAACTGTAGATCCTCCTGATTAGCTGGGATTATAGACTCAAAGCACCAAATGTGGCTGAGATCTGAAATTCTTAAGTTCTTTTTGTGATTGTCTACTATGTCAAAATAAACGATGTCTGAAAAGGAAAAAGAAGGAAAAAACTTCCAAAAGATGAAGAGCTTGTAAGGGAATGATTAGATTCTAAAAGTAATGTCTTATGTTTCTCTTGATCTATGATTAGATTCTAATCTTAGAGTAGCTTTTAAGAATCATAGGTAAATTTCTTACATGAGCAGGGGTAACCTTGCCTGGGATGCTGGGGGATGAAGGGAGGGTAGCAGGTAGAGGGGGAGAGGATAGGAGGGATATCAAGGCTGAGGGAGCCAGTATGGGGGTATCAGCACAGTGGGGAACCTTCGATTTCCATGAGAAGCCCAATGAACATAGGGTTAAGTAGAGGGAAACATGGGATTGGGGGGAACCCAAAGTGGGGAGACCATGGAATGGCACCAGCCTTGGCTTGCTTTAGCATTATGCATTTGTTCATGATTGTGTGACATAGATTCCCTCCTAAATGTAAGACTATCTTTAATGAATTAAAAATAAATAAATAAATAAATAGAACCATAAAGATGAAGAAAAATATCAGAAAAGGGATAAAAACATTGTGATTCCTATTTTTCCAAGGTAATATGTGTCTATAGGAAATAGCATTATGAGATGGATTTATAACCAATTGATAATGTGCAAACAGCGATGATATATAGTTTGATTTCCCTCTGAAGGAAGACTTAGTAGAGAAACAATGAGTTTGCCTCTCTACATTTTATAGCAAATGGCCTACATTTTAGAGCAGGATATGCTTGAGTTCACAAATTACATGAAACCCAAAGGGTACATAAAATGTTGCATGGTAAAGACTAAGTGCAAATTGATGTCAATATATCACTGTGAAAATTAAATATAAATAGCCAAAATGTAAGTCTTCCTGCACTTTATTCAAAAAGAGAAATAGAACTTCACCAATATATGATGCAGAATGAAGTTTCTCCTAGTGGGCTTTTATATGACCTGAAGCTCAGTATGAATTATTGTTGTCATATGGCTATTGATAAATCTCCTTTGAGCTTAGACTTTATTAAAACAAGGCACATTATCTCAAAAGAGAAAATATCATGACACACCATTTTTTTTCAATGAGACAGACTCAAACAAATGAACAGGTAGATTTGGGGAAAGTGGTCCATCTGGGATCAGAGAACTTGAATGACTTTGATAAGAAGAGCTGCATTCAGACTGCCTTCTTGTAGTTAAAAAACCTCTGATGTGAAAAGATGACATGCTTACGTACAAGAGCAATCATTTGTAGAAATACTTATAATGGGTAGAAATTGTGGAGAAACGTATATTTTTCTTTTTTAAAGAGAGAGGGACAGTGAGACAGAGAGAGAGAGAATAAATTTTATTTAGTTTTCATGTGGCTTTCATTGTTCTGACACTTCTTTGCGCAAGTGGTGCTGGGGTTAGAACCCGGGTCCTTGAACATGCCAGGCAAGTGCTGTAACTGCTGATCTACCACTCCAGCCCCCAAAAACTGATTTTTGGTAGAATTTATGGCAATATTTCTCACAATCAAAACTGCCTACTTAGTGGGCTTCTTTTCCGTCACTGAAGGTCTTCAAATAAAAGTTTTAAAGCCCAGCTGGGGGAATGAATTTAGTACGGTTAGTTGCTTTGGGGACTGTTCACAGATCAGTGCTTGCCACACATTAACTACCAACCAATATTTATTGAATAAATGATTGAACAGAAAAGAGTTACTTATTGAATTCTAGGGAGACACAGCTATCATTCCAAAAGTCTAGAGAAGGAAGTTATCATTTTCATTTTTCAGTTACAAGAAATGAAGCATACACAGTGAAAGACACTTGCCTATAACCCAGGGAGAGAGTGAAGGCAAGGTTCAGTTGCCGTATGTGTGTCTCCTGAGCCTGTTTCAAGCATTGGAGGGTGCTGCCCCGAACAACCTGTGAAGTTCACTCACTTAGCATTCTGTTGTATATGCCTGTGGAAATAGATTAAGGTTACTAACTCTTACTACTAGATTAGAATCAATCAGTTTACTTTATTTGTCAACAGTGAAATAGAAGGGCAGGAATTTAGTCTGTGAGGGAATCATGTATACACTGTGGACATTTTAATTAATGAGTAGGACAAAAATACAGGAACACAGCCAGGCATACTAGCACCATGTATTTGAGTTCCTAGAGGCCAGTGTGGCACTTGGACTTTATTTTGCTTCGGACGCTTAGATAAATTGCATGGCAATAATAAAAACAAAGACCTAGAGAATTTTTAAGGACTAGAGTAGGCTAGTTAGATAGGATTAAGAAGTTCTACTCTGCTATTGCACAGTGGGGTGAATAGAGATAACAAAAATGTGTTGTACTTTCAAAACCTTGAAGAAAGAATTTTGAAGTTTTCATCATAAAGAGAAATATTGGAGGAGATATATATGTTTAACTGAATTTAAACATTGCACAAAGTATACATGTATTAGAATCACACGGCACCCCATAAGTATGTACAATTTTTATGTTTCTTATCTATTAAGTAAAGAATTTTTAAAAAGAGCTGGAGAAGGGTGATTATAGGCTATGTATGCTTGATAATTAGCCTTACCCAGAAGAAAAGGTAGACGAGAAGGAGTTTCAGAGCTTGGTGCAAGCTGATGACCCAAGTTAGTTGCATTCTCTTCCACACGAACTGGGAGATGGAAGAAATTCCTTCCTTGATTGCATTTCAAAGAAATGGCTCCCAGGTTCTTGAGATAGATATTTCTGGGTTACAAAATTGGCAACATACTGTTTAAAAGATTTATATCTCAAAAATGCAGAGAAAGAATTCATAGTGACATTTTTTTTTTTTTAAGCAAATGCCCTAAAGAAAAGGGAGGTCAGCAGCCTGTAGTCAGGAAGGAGCCCTATCTGAAGCCAAGCCAGGGTGAGGGGAATATAAAACCATTTTGTTCAAAAAAACCAACTTGGTAAAAGTTGAATGAACGAATAAATAAACCAATATAGTTTATTCTATACTGTAATAAGTTTAAATGTGAATTTAATTGGAAAGAGTTTAAATATGCCAATTAATTGAGAAAGTAATTAAAGCATATTTAAAATAATATTCAAAAGTCTTTTACATCTCTGTTGTTCATTTAATGTTTCATTGTGCAGAAAATGCCACATACCCCAAATATCACAAGCAAAATATGAGCAAACTTTTCAAAAAGTTAGAAAGACTCTCTCCAAATTTTACACTGGAAGCATAATTTATAAACTATTTACTGAAAGCAAACACACTATGATTTGTTAAACTGTCTTTAAAAAATAAAATTAGTTGTTTGAGAAGCTATTGTGTTTTCAGCATTTCTGTTTATTCTCAGGTTGAAAACATTACACCACACCCTGAAACATTATGCATAAACTTTCTCTGGCAGCTGTGGCTATAAAGTAAGAAGAATAATGTTTTCTCTTCCTTCCTTGATGGGTTGTTTATGAAGAACAAATGAGAATGTGAAAGCACTTCAGAACTGTAAAAACAACTGAAAATGCAAGGAATTTTTAAAATGAATAATCAGCATATAAAGTTGACTTTGAAGGTATTTTCATTTTTTTAAAATAATAATGTCTGAAAATGTAATATGATATGGAGGCTCAGGCTGTCTCCTAGGACATGGAAAATGATATTTGGTGATCGGGACCTTAAAATAATTGGTTAGTTTGAGTTAGTGATATGTTTAAACATTGGAATTCTAACAATGAATACAGCTTAAAACTTTTTAAAGTATATGGAAGAATCATCATTGGGGAGGTAGTATCAGATGCTTCTTAACAGCGCTGACTTTATATGCTTCCACATAATCTGTGTTCAAACCCCAGTTCTGCAACATAATAAATCTATAAACTTGAAGAAGTTCCATGAAATCTCTAACCTCTGCTTTCTTATCTGTGAAACTGGAGAAGTATCTACCTCCCAGGGCTGCTATGAAGATAAAATGATATGACAAATGTTAAGGAGTACAGTGACTGACCCACAAGAAATTCTAAAAAATGACAAAAAATAGAAGAACCCCACAAAACACACCCAATGAGACATACATTCATATATGTAATCCTAGCCTGTAAAGATTGTCTTTTGATTCTATGTCATTGGAACTTTTTGTGCATGCAAAACAGTTCATCCTTTTTGTTATTCATGAAGCAATATTTTTCTTATAGTCTTTATTACTTAAATTCTTTGACATACAAATCTTTTCTGTTTCACTGTTGGTGCAGAAATTTTAGCAAGTCTCATATAATATATCATTCATATTAAATTGCTTGAAATAAAGACATTTTACCAAGCTGTATTTGGAACACGTGTCAATGGTACTGTATTTCAGTGGCAATCACACTGGACTGGAGGTTTTGAGCCCTAGATTTGTCATTCACTTCTGTCTTTGGTAAAGTCACTCATCTTTCACAATCCCTGTTGACTTACTGGTAACTATTATCATAATTGAAGCTACTTGAATGGATTATTGTGAAGATGAAAGGAGATGATAAACGATGGATACACACTCTTGGACTGGGTGTCAAAACTGATGATCACAAACACACACACACACACACACACACACACACGCAACCCTCAAGAAGATATACCAAGGGTTATGAAATATATAATGAGGTTTTCTGGGCAAGAAAAGGGAAGGTTTTCCCTAGACTGGTCAATAGTGCCCTGAGAGTGAAGGATGGACACTGACTTGGGGACCTAATTATGTTTGAGTGGTGAGACTGGTGAGATGGTCACATGCAGGTGGAGGCTTGCACAGTTTGAAATTCCTACCAAAGGAATGCCTTAAATTTCATAGGAGCTTGTCCCAAAAGTCAGGAAGGAGGGGAATGTGGGGGGTGGGGAGGGTTTAAAAGTCTTTACAACCAAGCGTCAGAAATAGATTCAAATATCGTTGTAGTGCAAATAAAGGGTTTTAGTATTAAACTGTCTACCTAAGTGCGGTGGCTTTGGTTGCTACCCAACAGGTCTTTCTTTCTCTCTTCTTTGTTGTCAGAACTGACCTGTCACAACAGAGGCTGAGGACATGACTCAGACCAGTGAGGAAGTCTGCTGGAAGGCTGGGAGGACTGAGTTCACTTTCTAATAAAAAGAGATGCATGGGAACTAAATATTCCATTTATTTATCAAGGGAAATGTGTGATTCAAATTTATAAAGGAGGGATAATAGGGAGCAATCTAGGGGGGGAATTCAGCAGTGTAGCTTACTCTTTATTCCCCTGAGAAGCCAAATAATAGTTATGCAAACATTAATTCTGGAAAATGCACAATCGTGTGTGTGTGTGTGTGTGTGTGTGTGTGTGTGTGTAAAAACATTTATACCTGTTATGGGGGGAAATATAGAAGAATCAAAAGACTGGGGTGTGAGTGATGTAGGGGTGATTCTGGATTAGGATCGGGGCATATCTTATTGTTACTACATATGCATTTATGATTTTACAGCAGCATAACTCCTTAATTAAATTAAAAGTCCCCAAATTTTAAAGGAAAAATTAATAAATTGTACAGTTGCTCTGGAACATTTTGTTGGGGGGCTGTATTGTCCCCCCCGGGAGCCAATCAGGAGGAGGGTGAGTGCCGACGGCTGGAACCTGGGTCCCCCCTAGTCCGGGGACCCCTTCCCTCCCAGCCAGGGAAACCACATGCAGCTGATGGCAGCTCAGAATCCCTTTATTCTTAAGGCACACGGGTTTTTATATATGGAGGAGGGGAGACAGCCAAGGAATCAATAATCCTTCTAAGGGAGTTGCCAGGGGTTATGCAGATTGAGTACAGACAAACAACTAGGTAGGGAACAGCCTGTGGTTAGCACATTCCAACACATCCTAACTCTTTGCATAAGA
>PVKS010004241.1:0-68923 GCA_004027875.1 Aplodontia rufa | reverse complement strand
ACTCTAGGGCAGCTGTAGAAACGGAGTGAAGGGCAGACCCAACACATTTCAGCATGATACCAAAGTTACTTTGCATCTTAAAGTACAGAAATACAAATGAAAGCAAATATTTTGTCCCTTGGTGATAACTCACTTTAATAACACCAGCTACCTTCTGGTATCAAAAGTTCTAATTGTTGATAATAAAGTAGGTGAAAAAATGAAATGAATTCCCTGCCATTTAATAAATATAATTTGTGGAATATATGCACAATTTCAAATGATGGAGTCTACGTGTGAATAATTCTTAGTGGTGATCAGTTTGGTTATGCTGAAGTAAAGTGTGATTCCTTTGTTTTAGAGGTAATATTTTAAAGTGGGCTTGTCATAGGCAGAATAAAGAGGCTCCCCAAAGATGTCATGCCAGAGGCCTGAAGGCTGTGATCATGTTACATCACATGGCAAATGGGACCTCAAGTCAGTCGGAGGAAAAGAGTTCTAACCGGAAAGGCTTACATTCTTCCAATGTTTCCATATATTTGGGTAGTAGATTTTCACACCCTTACACTTAACCGTGAAGCCATGGGGAAGTATAACTACATATAATCGACTTAATTGTTTCCCCCACCAGCTTTTACCTGGAGATAGAACTTGACTTCCCCCCAAGCTCCCAGGGACTCTTCTTCCACTATTCCCACTGATTTCTTTTTGTGACATTTGAGAGAGAACTGTTGAAAGCAGAATTGCTGTATGACTTGTTGGTAGATGCCATCTAGTAAGTTTCCTTTGATAATACAATGACATAAAGATAATAGAAGTTATAATGCATCATCATATACACTAAAGTTACATTTCTGGTTTCTCAATCTGATCAACCATCCAATCACCTTCCAAAAGGTACACAGACTATTAAAAAAAACAGCAGTCAAGATATCAACAGAAATCAATTAATTTCCTCTTTTTATTTTTCCATTTCTCAAATAATATGCAACATTTTTGCAATAAATATTTGAAAAACTCTATTTTTCTCAAATGAATGAATATGAAATTGGGCTGACTCAGTTTTTTTCTGAGGAATGATCTCTGTTTCAGAGTCTATTTACAAATATATATTTATCATTATATACATATGTAAACAGCTATGTATAGCAGAGATACAATCAATAAACTTGTTTCTTAGATACACAGCTTTATTGGCAAATTGCACTTCTGAAATCGTATATGTAAGTCCTTGCATCTGTCTTTGAGTACCATAAAACCTGACATTTTATTTCATTATTGTGAGTTGCTGATGCCTTGCCTTATAACTTTATCACTAACAATGAGATGAAGAAATCAGCCACTGATATTTGCTATCTCAATCCATGAATCTTATGTAGTTTCTCAGAAATATTCTCAGAGAATGTTTGCCAAAATGACAAACTTGGGACGTCCAGATTATGTCAAACTTTATTTGTGATGAAAGTGCTTTCTAGCATTTCACTACTAAGAAATAACTCTGCATTCTTTGTGAACTTTAAACTTCTATTGCTGTTTTTTCCATATATTCTGATTGGTGCATTACAGTTGTCATAATGATGGGATTCATTGTTATATATTTGTACATGCACACAATATAAGAATATAAATTACTCATCATTCCCCAGTAGTTCCCTTTTCCTTTCCTTTCTCTTCCCCTTGCCCCCTTTTCTCTACCCTGCTTATCTTCTTTAATTTTCATGAGATTCATGTCTTACCTTTCTTTTCCCTTTTCAGCTCCCACATATAAGAGAAAAGATGTGACCCTTGAGTTTGACTTATTTCACTTAACATAATGGTCTCCTGCAAATGGCAATTGACATAATTTTTCTTTACGACTGAAAAAAACTCTATTGTGTATGTGTAAAATTACCACATTTTCTTTATCCATTCATCTGTTGATGGACATCTAGGCTGCTTCCATAGTTTGGTTATTTTGAATTATGCTGCTATAAACATAGGCATGCATTTATTGTTATAGTTATGCTAACTCTAATTGCTTATAGCTGGATCATACAGTTGTTCTCTACATAATCTTTTTGGGAATCTCCATACTGATTTCCATAATGGTGTACTAATTTACAAACCCTAAAACAGTGTAAAAGTGTTTCTTTATGTCCTCTATAGGATATCCATCTCTCTTGATGGCTGCTATTCTAACTGAAGTCAGGTGACATCTCAGAGTGGTTTTATTTTACATCTCCCTAATTGCTAACAATGTTGAACCATTTTCATTTATTTGTTAGTCATTTATATTTCCACTTATGAGAAGTCTCTCTTTGGTTCATTTACCCATTTTTATTTGGGTTTCTTTTTGATGTTAAGTGTTTTGAGTTCTTTATGTATTCTGGATATTAAACCTCTATTGGAAGAGCAACTATCAAACATTTTCTCCCATTCTTTAGGTTTGCTCTTTGCATTCTTAATATTTTCCCCTTTCCTATGCAGAAGCTTTTTAGTTTGATGCCATCACATTTATTTTCTCTTGACATTATTTCCTGAGTTTAAGAGTTCTATTGAGAAAATCATTGCCTACTCATACATGCTGGAAAATTGGGCCTACCTTTTCTCCTAGGAGTTGTATAGTGTCTGGTCTAATTCCTAGGTTTTCAATCAATTTTGAGTTGATTTTTGTGTAGGGTGAGAGATAAGCATCTAGTTTCATTCTTCTATGTATGGATAACCAGTGATTTTTAGCATCATTTGTTGAAAAGGCTGTCTTTTCTCCAAAGTATGTTTTTAGCACCTTTATCAAGGATCAGATGACTATCTGTGTGGGTTTATCACTGTGTCATTGATCTATGGATCTGTTTTTATTCTGATACCATGCAGTTTTGTTACCATAGCTCTGTAGTATAATTTGAAATTAGGCATTGTGATGCCTCCAGTGTTGCTTTTTTGGCTTAGAATTGCTATGATTCCATTGTTATTAATTGCTATGTCTCCTGTGTATGAACCATGATATCAGTGTGTTTTAAACTCAAAGAAGCTACATACTCTTTAGAGACCCTTTTTCCTAGTTCTTACCTTCTATGAAGTTTGTTTCTAATACTTTGGTTCCATTTCATACTACAAGAAATCATTTGTGGCATACTTGTACAATATGAACCTATGGGCCTGATAGAAAATGTCTTCAAGTAGTGCAATTAGTAATATTATTTACAGTTTAGCTAAGTTGTGCTATTGATCTGTGATTGGTATACAATATTGGTTTAAGGGACCCAGGAAAATATGGGTAAAAAGAATGCTTCTGAAACCATTGAAGGACATTTGACTCAGGAATAGAAATTGATTCATAAAGAACAGAAATTTTTATTTGGAGAAAAATGGTCTTACAATTCTAATCCAATGAATCAATAGAGTTGTTCCACACTGTACTTACTAACTTCTCTCTTAAAGCAGAATTCAGCATTGGCATGTCTATCTTTTCAACTAAAGCATCACTTATTGAAGAATATGACATAGGTATTTACACTTTTTAAACTATTCAGCTGTGGATTTTTTATTTCTTTGATTTTTTTCCACTTTTTATTGGTGCATTATAGTTGTATATGTTGATGGGATTTGGTTTTACATATTTGTACGTCCACACAATATACGAATACAATTTGACCAATATCAGTCTTTAGCATTTTCCCCTTCCTTCCCTACCTACCACCTTTCCTCTACTGATCTCCTTTTGATTTTTTCTAAAATTAGAGCTTTATGGTTATACATAGTAGTTGGGTTCATCCTGACAATCTTGTACATACATGAAAATCAATTTTAGTTCATGATTCCTCTTTACCCTTCCAATTTTCCTTACCATCCTTCCTCCATTCTCCCTTCTCAACTACAGATTTTATATTGTCCTAAATGGAATGATGGACTCTCATCCTGGGATTTAGTGGATGGAAGGATAGAAGTGAATAAGTAATTTCAGATGAGAAAAACAAAAGATTGTGGTGGTAAAGAACCAAGATGACTTAGTAGTATGTTCTGTCCTTGGAAACCACATAAAAATCATGTAAGAGTCCTTTAAATTTCTGTGGGGAACCCAAGTTTTTGTTGCATTTTTGCATTCATTGGTAAATGGCTTCTAAACTTGTTTTCCTCATGTTCTCTAAGTACAATCTCATGTAGAGTTTGTAGGAGTATTTATGTATTTATATGGCAAACAAGACTTAAGTCAGAGTAAAGACTGAGAATAATGCAAACTAAAATAAAATAAACTATCACCATTACCCTCTTGAATAACAATAAAAATATATAACAAAACTTTTTTTCTTAAAGATTTAATTTGGGTTTTACAATTCTTTCTGGTCACCTTGACTTTGCTATATGCCCTATTATATTATAAAAAAAAAGAAGAAAGAAATTGAATTCATATGCTTTGAGATATAAACCTTTATAGGTATTTCATGTCTAACCTCAAACATAGTGCCCAACACCAAGCAGGTACTGGATGGGTGGATAAGTATATATTCCATGTTTAGGTAGCTCAACTACATCTCAGGACATTTAAGACTAGAAGATGCAAACAGTGTATGGATATTTAGTACCTTTAAAATCTAATGGTGTTAGACCATTTTGACCCTGATATTTCAGCCATAGTCAAGTCCTTTGTCTATGAAGTCTCCCTTTACTTACTTCTATTTGTTTGCATTTGTTTATTCATTCACTGAAGAAACTTCTTTGTCCACTCTTTTCTCCTCAACGACTATAATGTAGCTATCAGGTCTCAGGCAAGTTTTTCCTCCTGAGATAGGTCCTTGATCCCAAATATAGGAAAGGCAATACTTTTATTTGATCTGATAGAATGGAATGGATAGTCCCTTTATTAAACACAGGGTTAACCATACAGTGTTTGCTTTTCTGTTATGTCTCATAACTTTAGTAAAGAAATCAGTAACCAAAAACACTGAAAGGCTATCCATTTCTTATTTAGTATTTCTCAAATAATGTCAACTCTAATTTTTAACCAAAGGTACAGACTTGTTTTTCACAGAGTATGCCCTCAAAGCTTCTCTTCCAACCCCACTTTTTCTTCTCCAACAAAAGTACCTGCCCCATTCCATGCTGAAGTTTTCTCATCCCTCAGACCTCCCATCACCCTCTTGTGCATTTGATTTCCTTTTCTGTCTTTTTAGGTTTAATAATATCTCCTCAATCAGTGGTGTGCTGACTCACATTGATTCCAGAAACATGTATTACAAACAGCAATGAGAAAAGTAGAAAATTTGAGGGGAAACATTGAAAAATTCATAGAAAATGAATTTAATCTTTTAAATGAACCTAGTAATAAAATAGGCTTATTTGTCATTTGCTTTTCCTAATTTCATTTTTCCATTATTTTATTTTTATTGTATTAAAAATATTGGTCTATAATGGTTCTTCAACACATTGTTGGAAAGCATTCTTCTTCTTTCTTCTGGAATATTAAAAATATTTTGCCTCTACAGGTTTCATACCATCCAATCAAAATGGAGGCTGAACACACAGTGTTTCTTGGTCTTCTGAGTATGTATTCAACTGCATATCAGCACCATCTCTTCTTTTTCTAGACCTCTCCCTTCCTTGATTTATCCAATCTCATTATTGAATAAATCTCCTGCTTGTTCAGGAAGCAAGCAAGCAAAGTTTTATGTGGTAGGGATATCTGGAGAAACCCAGAAGGTGAAGACAAAGTATGGCGGGTAAAAGCACAGAAATACATGGGGTCAGTACTTGCAATTCAACATGTCTTCTACAAAAAAAAAATTATTTTGGAGTAAAAGGACTGAAAACATGGAATACATTTATGTGTAAAATTTCATCTTTAAAAGAAATTAATTTTTTGATGGGGGTACTGGAATCAAACCCAGTAGTGCTTTACCACTCAGCTACATTCCCAGACCTTTTCTATTTTTTATATTTGAGAGGGGATCTCTCATTAAGTTGTTTAGAACTTCAATAAGCTGACCTTGCACTTGTGATCCTCCTGCCTAGCTTCCCAAGTCACCAGGATTAAAGGCATGCACCACCATGTCCATCTTAAGGATATGGAATTTTAATTTTTAAGAAGTAAAGGCAGATATCTACCCAAAGAGAAAGATGTGAAGATAGATAATGCTTAAAGGTAAAAAGGAAGCTTGTATCAAGTGGTGACTTCATTAGATTCTTTTTATTTTATACTTCTTTATTCATAAGCATTATGATTAAGACCACAAAAATCAAGGCATTAACCAGAATAGAACTTTTAAACTAATTCAAATTAGTTTACCTTTCGTGTATCTATTATTATCTAGGGTCATTTGCTTATATCTAATTTTATAACAACAACTCCATAAATACTCCAGCAATGCTGTATTTTCAATCCAAATGTTAATATATTATTTTAAAACAATTCTTTTAATGCTTTATTGAACCATTAAATTCTTAAATGGAAATGTTGCTACATACAAAATGTTTATGACATAAGCTTTTTTGAGATATGTATGTTGTAAGGGTCAATGCATCTTATTTTGAAAATGGTTTCCAATTGGCTTTTTGCCCTTTTTTGATTTCTAAAAATATTTCCTTGGTTCCTACATGCTTTGCTTCTCTAACATTATTATATAGAAAATATTTTGCATTATTTAGAAAGGTATCAAAAGTGGGGAGTGGGCTGGGGGAAAGCTGGGTAGGGAATGGGTTCAAATTACATTGGCATAATGCTTGTGTGTATGAATGTGTAACAACAAATCCCTTCATTATGTAAGAGTATAATGCACCATTAAATTAAAAAAAGAAAGGCATCAAAATTAACAGTGATCTTCCATCTAGTATCAGCAGTATGTCTTTTCTCTGTATTCACATTATATTTATATTTCAAATGTTGAGTCATACCCATTGACTGATAAATTGGCCATTTTTGTGATAAGTGGATTGTGTTGACCATTCTTCACTCACATCTGCTGCCTTCAAACCCACACATATCTATCACTTCAATTCCTATTGCTATTCATGTAGTTCCTTAATTGCTTCTTCAGCCCCAAGCACTTTCCTATTTGACAATCTGAATTTTCATGCACCTAATAGATACATGTTTTTATCTTTTTGTTTTTATCTTTTTAAAGTCAGGGGTGCTTTTCATCTGATTTATATCCCCAGTCCTTCTTATTTTTTTATTTTGAGGCAGGGTCTTACTACATTGCCTAGACTGGCCTTGAACTTGCGTTTCTCCTGTCTCAGCCTCTTGAAAAGCTGGGATTACAGGGGTATGCCATCATGCCCAGCTTAACAAATATCTTTATTTGCTTACACTTCAGTTCCTATATTAATCCACATCCTATTACTCTTGAAAAAATACTCATGGTTATATAATACATAAAGAAAGAAGTTTATTTGCCTCAAAGTTTGGAGGCTGAAATTCCAACATGAAGTAGCCCCTTTTGGATGGTGATAAAGGCCTTATGCTGATTGGCATCCTGACATGAGTGTATGGAAGAGGGGATCACATAGTGACACAGGAGGCCAGGATGGAGGGAGAGACTAGATTTCCCCTTACAAATGACTCACTTTCCTGGGCACTAATTTTAGGTCTCAGGAGAACTGCATTAATTCCTTTCAAAAGCAGCAACCCCAGTGATCTAAACACCTTGCACAAAACTCCACCTCTTGCAAGTTCTACCACAATCCACTATAGCCACACTGTAATCTATACTTCTAATACAAAAATGTTTCCAAACCATAGCAGTTCTTTAAACACAATATCTTTAAACTGAAATGGATTTTCTTTACTTGCTCTGTCTCATCCCTGAAGAAATAATCTACTTTTTAAATGGTTAATATTTCTATTAATGGTGGCATAAAACTTTTAGTGCCTAAAATAGAAAATCTTATCCCTCTTCCACTCTCCACAAATCTGATTAGTCAGAGAAAGCCTTGATTCTACCCAAAATAACTTAAAAAAATATATGTTCCTGTCTTTTCTCTTCACACTTACATTTCTTTTGTCCAGCACTTTAACTCCTACTTTTAATTGCTTGTCATTTAATTTCTTTTCACTCTCCAATCTTCTGTGAGTACTTTCTTCCTAAGGTACATGTAGGTTCATCCTAACCCTTCTCTTCTCAAAAATGTAGTATTCTGCTACTTGGAGAATAAATTCAAATTCTTTACTAAAGAATTCAAGACCTTTGAAGACATGTAGACATGTGATTTATATAAGCCCTAGATATGAGGTATTCCTTATATCTAGGATTTGCCATTTATCATGTTTCTACCTTTTGGAATGTTTTTATTTTCAATCATTTTTTCTTATATCATTATTCTCCTGAACTTTTAAGGCTCACCTGAAATAATTTCTTTCCTGTGTACATGAGGCTTATTCTTGAAAAATCCCAGAGAAATTTATTTGGAGCTCTGCTTTGCTTTGGCTTTTTTATGAATATAATACATATTTATCACAGATACATTTAATTTACTCAAATCATCCATATGTGTGTGTGCTCACAATCTCAATAATACAGTTGAGTCTTTGTCTATCTACCATCCTTTCCAAATAAGCCATGAGTTGATACTTACAGATTTACAATTCTTTTTCTGCATCTCAGTTCTCACATGGTTTTTATGGGAACATCTTGCTTGATGTGGTACTAGTTCAGAGAGATGTAGCAATTTTGCATATTTTAGTAATGTCCTTAAATGTTAGGTCACTAATAAATAAGTACTTTTTATGGATCATTTCTTCTGTAACTTGCTATATTTTTTGAAAGCTGCATGTGTATGTGTGTGTGTGTGTGTGTGTGTGTGTGTGTGTTTTCAAGATTGAATACAGGACATTGCACATGCTAGGCAAGCTCTCTCCATTCAGCTAAATCCCCAGCCCTGAATGTTTATTTCTAATATGGTGTTTTCCTAAGGAGATTTTCTACTTTTTAATAAGAACAGAATCTGCAAATTTCTGAGTTTTAAACTTTTCATTTTAGGATTGTCAACTCCTAAGGGAATAGATGTTATTATTTTTCTTTTAGCATATATCAAAATGCTATAGTCAGTGTTTGTTGGATGATCTTTCACCTGAATTTATTTTGACTATTTCAAACAGGATGTATCTCATAGATATACCAAAGAGTCTCAAGCAATGTTCTATTCTCCCATTTGACTGTCTGTGGTATAGTGGGTTCTCCATACATATACTACTAAGCAGTTCATAACCAATTCAAACATTCGACAGGAAACCCTTACTAGTGCTTTTGCAAAATACTAGAATAAGTAAGTGTCTTAACTTATTATAAATAAAAATGTGAAGTTGACCTTTTTGAATTTGTATGAAACTCAGGGAGAAATTCATCTCAGTGTTTGAAAGAATCAGAAAACAGAGCGAAAGACTTACATCTGTGGTGAATTGGTCTCACATGGATTCAACCTCACAAATTATAGCTAAGTGCACTGAGGAATATTCAGTCATTTTAGTCTGGTAGAAGAAGAAAAGAATGGTTTCTTATACTTACATAAATATGCACATTATCATATCTCAGTAATAATGAAGTCTCCTTCTCTATGATGTAGTGACATTTAAATTCTTTTGCAGGAAAAGTAAACAGAATCATCTGCAAGTTGTAGAAGTTCAATTTTACACTTTGGAGATTTCGTGTTTTGATGAAATCCCTTTTATACTCTCACTAACATAAGGTTGTGTTGTCTCTCATTATCACCTTTGATCATCCTTTCAGCAGAGCAGAGCTAATGTCATCATCATCGTTAAGCTCTGGAAAAATTTCCTGCAGGATTTTTTTTTTTAGATAATAACAATATTTTTCATTTTTGAGAAGCAAGCAGGGCATTCATACTCCTCTTGTCTTATTTCTTACATTGAGTGTTTGGGGTGGACCCAAAGAGTAATAGTAAAATAAGAATTCTGAAAAAAGACTCTATTGCCAAACTTCAAAACTCAATTTCCTCCCCATAATTCTGTGGCCTGTTTTCTGCCTTTGCCTTCTGTCCATAAATGAAGTTCTGAATTTAGGAACCAGATTAAATGTTTTATCTAAATGGACATATTTCAGCCAGATTTTTAAGCCTCATTGCAAATAACCAGACACATAAACTATTAGAAACCTAGCCTGAAAATGGAAGCTTATGGTTTTTAACATTCAGCCCACTATCTTATTATTTTCTGCCACAATTCCCATTTTAATTAAGCTATTGAAAATATATTGGAATTTTGTCATTACTAATGCTTTTGTCTTGTTTCATTGTAGAGCTTTTTTATAATTGGAACATGATAACTATTATCTGAAATTACTTAATGAATGCAAATCTTATCTGCTATACTTGTATCAATGTCAAAGGAATCGTGTGGTATCTAGAGTGCTCTAGAATGACAGTAAATCTGAATAATTCATTGGCTGCTGACAGGTCAACCTGACTACTTCTACAAATGTTCAGGAAGGCACATCATGTTTCATTCATAAAGAACTTAAGCAGAGCTTTGCTTATTTATTTTTCACTATTATCATATGAGGTCAGTGGAAATTACCTTTTTACTCTGATTGGGTGATCAGGGGAATTGAAGGACACAGAAATAGAGGGAAACTGTGGCTATGTCAATTGCTCAAAGTTATAACCAAGGTCACAGGCAGAGTAAAAGTCTGAAATTACATGCCTACACCCCTATGTGTTGGCTCACTGTTCAATCAAAGAAAGCTGATTATTTTATAGTTATGGTATGTATTCAATTTTTCAGCTTAAAACAAAGAAGCACCTTATATTATATGGCACCTTTAAATTTCATCTCATTGAATCATCTAGCAGATATGTCCTTAGTACATACACTGTGAATTACACTGTGCAAAACTGTGCATGTATCAATGTCACGTTTCCTCTTCTCCAGGAGCTTCACAGACACAATTCATCTCAACATAAGACAAAGAAGAAAAGGCTCACGGTAACTGTTGAAAAGAAGCAGTAGACTAAGATCAAAGGAAAGAAGCTGATTTCTCTGCCAAGAATCCCAAGTGTGTGTGTATGTACATATATGCACACACACATATACACACACACACACATAATTAAACGTCCAAAGACATGACTTATATCATACCAAGGTATGTGGGCATTGGTTCACAGTCTCAGATGTGCAATTTAATATTTTCCATTTTCAAATGTTAAGTTTAATGTTTTGTTCAAGCATTTATTTCTTTCATCAGACTGATGAAAATCTTTGGAGCTTGCAGGTATAGTCTGTACATCCCAAGGTTATGCCCTGGTGAAGACAGATGGATGAAGCATACTAGGTTCTCAGTTTTGCTATCAACTGATATTAATCAGACAAATGGAAGAATATAGGAGTAAAATGTCCACAGACTAATATCTCAGAATATCATCCTACTCATACTATCTTTCAGTAGATTGTTGTACACTCAAAAAGATTTCTCATCTAGGTTTTTTTCTCAGAGTTCTCAAAGAAGATATGATATGCCTGTTTTGTTGGAGAAGTAAGTGGCAGGCTTTGGAATATGGGAGCGGTTTAGTAGGTTCTTCCTTGGGAGATACAGTACCACTTTCCCTTGAAATCTGTTTATCTGTTTTCTAAGCATGGAAGTTCTCTTGACACTCCTCTTGTTGGAGCTCAGTCACTGGCAAGCAGAATTACCCAGAATTATGGTTCTCTGAAATGAGTAGAAAAGTTAGAATGGAATCAGACTAGACCCTTTGAGTTCCTGAGATAACCCCTCTTGGCCTTAGTTTTCCTATTATGAGTGATGTCTTCTGCCATCATGCTAGGTACAATCTACTATTCAATGCTCTACTCTAGAGAACTTACATTTTCCTAATTGCTGGTTGCTTGCCTGGAATGCTCACACCAGGACCTGGAAGCTCTCTTGAAAACCTTCCTGTGTGTGCTGTTCTCTTTCTTTTTCAGCATAGTTTCCTTGTGGGTATTATGGGCACATCTCTGTTACAGTCATTGACTGATGAATTCAGTTGCTCTCCGAAAAGCTTTCTCGTGTACTGTATGCAAATCTCATTCTATAAACTCAAGCTTTCAACAATTATAAGTCTCTCATTTTCTATAACTCAAATTACATGTCCAGTTTTAGGCTGGAAGAAAATTTAATGTTAGTCCTTCTACATAAATGATTAGGAATTTCAGGATCTCCAAGGATTTAAGAGAGAAATACACAGAGAACAGAAAAGGAGAAATGACTCTATGTTAATGACACCTTCAAACATTTCCAAATAACTCTAGAGGTGCAAAAACCTTTTGCAAACTGCCTGTAGCATTTAGTAGAACTTGAGGCATTGCTCCTTCATTTCTCAGTGTGTCTTACCAACTCCCTGAGGAAATATTCCTTAAATTCAGTATCCACAAATTCCTCATATTCTTTCTTTCTCTGTGAATATGTTTGTTTGTGTGTGTGAATGTTTCTCATCTTCCTTTGCATTCCAATTTCTCATATTAACACTTTCCATGATAAGAAATCCTAGCCCCTCACAATATTATCCCTCATACATTTGTTCTCAACTCCATATAGTTTTCTCTTATTTTATTCTTTGTTACTTTCGCTTAGCAAATAAATTGGTAAGTATAATGGAATGATTATCAACTTTCTTTTTCTTTCTTTCTTTCTGTTTTTCTTTTTAGTAAGTGGGTCTCAATATGTCTTTCACCTTGTTTAGGAATTTTCTTAAACCTCATATTTTCTTGGGGATATGCACCAGAGGAATTCATTTAGATAATAAAATAAATCTCTTCATTAGTTCTCTATACTTTAGTTTTGTAATTTAAATTGACTGTGATTTTTACCTCAAGTTTTCTAGACTACAGATTTGGCCTCTAGCTGTATCCACTGTTTAAACATTTGAACTAAAACTGGAAAACATACAGAAGACAAATCCCACACCAGACAGAGACAGGAGTCTTTGAAAATTGCTCCTTTCCCACTTGTGTTGGGAGAAAATCTTGGCAGAGGATTAATATCCAGAATACATAAAGAACTCAAAAAACTCAACACACACACACACACACACACACACACAGCCTCCACCTATTAACCAATTTAATAAAGAGGCCATTATACTAAATAGACTGTTTCCACAAAAAGAAGTACAAGTGGCCAACAATTATACGAAAGATATCTAATATCTTTACTATCTGGGAAATGCAAGTCAAAACTCCCCTGAGATCCATCTCACTCCAGTTAAAATGTTAATCATCAGGAATATAAATAACAATAATTATGATGAGGGTGTAGAAAAAGGAAACCTTATATACTGATGGTAGGAATATAAATTAGTATAGCCATTATGGAAGTCAGTACAGAGATTCCTGAATCAACTGAAAATGGAGCTATAGTATGACCCCAGTTATATCACTTCTGCATTTTTATCCAAAATAATTATAGATAACATACTTTCAATATACATGCATCCCCCTGTTTATAGCAGCACAATTCACAATAGTCATGTTATGGATTCAGCCCAAGTGTCCATCAACAGATGAAAGGATAAAAAGCATATGGTACATATCCATAATGGAGTTTTATTTGCCCATAAAGAAGAAGAAAATTATGTCATTTGCAGGAAAGTGGATGGAACTGGAGAACACTGTATTAAGGGAAATAAGCCAGACTCAGACAAATGTACGTTTTTCTCTTATTTGTAGAAGCCATAGTGAAATAAAAAGATATCTCATGAAAGTAGAAGGGAGATAGATAAATCATTGGGGTTTATGAGAAGGGTTAGTGGAGAGAGAATAGGAGTGCTAGGGGAGATTCTGGGAACTGAAATTAACCAAACAGTGTTTATATGAGTGTATGACTGTTCCACAATGAAACCCGATATTATGTATAATTAATATATACCATTAAAAACAGAAAATGTCAATCTCTCCTTTCTAATTCAGTTGGAGTATGTGCATTTTGGTATTTGTTTGATTGTGTTAGAATTGTGTTAGTTTCTTTGTAAGAAACTCAACATAGCTAGCATCATATTTCCAGTTTTTTCCAGGTGATTATTTTAGCACCCCTTTATGTTGGTACTTCAGGCATTGCCACACTGGTGTGTCATGTTATTGGACCTAGGCCACCCTCTTATTTTGCTTGGAGCACTGTAATAATAATAAAATTAGTCTCCTGTCTCTGTTCTTGTCTTAATCTAGTCACTCATCCATAGGGAAACCAGAGATATGTGTCTAAAATGCAAATCTGAGCATGTTGTCCACTAGCTTAAATGCCTTAATACCTTACCAGAATCTTTCAGTGAACCTACTTAGATGATTCTGGAACATCTTTAAAATTACAGAATACCAGACCCTACTTCACAAATACCAATTGATATTTCATAGCGGGACTGAGAAATTCCTAGTAGAGTTCGGAAATTTTCATTTATCTTTGAGCAAGAACACTGGGGAATTCAAATGCTTGACAAGAACTCAGAATCACTAAGGACAGTAAAAAATAAGTCATTAAATATGATTGCCTTTCTTATCCTTCTACTGTTATTATGGACTGTCTGCTCAAGCCATGCTTGATTACATGTATTTTCCTTTTTCTTTTATGCCTTCTTGCCTTTTCACATGCTATTCCTTCAACCTTGAATGCCCATTCCTATCTTTTTAACTGGCTAATTCCTACCTGTGCCACAAGAGGTAGGAGGAACAATCCTTCATCTGTGAAGTCTGCCCTGAAACGCCTGCCTCCCACAGAGAACCATTTTCACTCCTCCAGGTGCTCCCATCACACTTAGTAAATATATCATCACAGCACAAAAGGGTTCAAGTTAATACCAGTGGGCAGCTGTGAGTATTGTTGCCAAAGACAGGGCATGAACTAGCATGCTGGACTCTGACTGCGAGGGTGGTAATAGTATTTTCTCAGTTTTCTATATTATCACTCAGTACAATGGCTGTAGTATAGAAGATATTCAGTAATTTTTTTGAAATAATACATTGAAAAAATTCATGTGTAATGGGAACTATGATGGGAATTTTCTGTTTCCTAAGGTCTAACAACTCAAGTCAGCCCAAAGCTGAAGAAATGTTGCTAAATGCATTCCATCCTAAAGGTAACTACCAGCAATTGGTGCCTCATTTCTTCTTCCAGCACTTAGCAAGAGCTATGGGAATCAGTCTTCCTTTCACCACTTATCCTCTAACTTTACTTTTTGTCCAGTACATCTCAAAAAGTGCAGAGAGGCAAGAAATAAAGTGTGTCATCAGTCATTGGCCTAATGGGAAGGGGCCTGTGGGTGGCGGAGGCCATCCCACCATGAGGGTGAAAGACTGGGCACTCTTCTGCTAAATCAGGTGACAAGGATGCATTAGTGGAATAACTCAGTACCTGCACTGTACTATGAGAGACCGTTGCACATTCTCTCATTTTGAAATGCACTCATGCAATGGATATTTGACTGTGTCTGCCTTTCTGAGTAGAGAGAAAGAGAATTAGAGAGAAGTGGCAGGGCAGAGTGGGATGGGTGTGAAGCACTCTGGCATCTCATTGCCATGGTAAGTGTTTTAGTTAGCTTTTTAACTGCTGGGACTAAAAATCCTGTCAAGAACAATTTTAGAGGAGAAAGAGTTTATTTGGGACTTAGTTTCAGGGGTCTCAGTCCGTAGATAGCTGGCCCCATTGTTCAGGACTCAAGGTGAGACTGAATATCATGGCAGAAAAGTGTGGTGAAGGGAAGCGGCTGAAGACATTATAATGAAGATGCATTGAGCAAACTCTGCTCAACAAAATGTATACCCCAAAAGCATGCCCCCAGAGACTCACCACTTTTATCCACATCCTACCTGCCTACAATTACCACCAAATTAATCCCTATCAATGGATTAATCCATTGATTAGGTTAAGATTCAAATAACCCAATCATTTCACCTCTGAACTTTCTTACATTGTCTTACACATGAACTTGGGGGTTATCTCACATCTAAACCACAACAATGAGGACATGTGACTGTCCTTTGGGTCAAGCTCATTCTCTGGAAGGTAACTGTTTTTCAGCCATCCTTGTAGGAACCAGTGCTAGAAGGCAGATGGCCAAGGGTGATGGATTTACACAAGGTAGTTTCCTAGGGATAGAAGCTGAGATCATCAAAGCAAGGGAACTTGAACTCCCATGGCTAGGGTCTGTCCAGTTGAAAAGCCATGTAGTATGAGTGCTCTGAGAGTGATGTCCCTCATTAAAGAGGCCCACCTGGCAAGCAGAAACCATCCATCAGTGTTGGTCAGAAAAGCAGCAATGGCCACCACCAAACTAATGACAGCCATGCCTAGTTAATCGACGAATGTTCACCATTTTCTCACCTTTGCTCTTTATTCTCATTATTAGAGTAGCTGCATCTTAGGAGAGAGAAGACAGGGAGGCATTGAAAATGAAAACATGTCCATTTTCCAAATAATGTTCCAAAATCCACAACAGTGGCCAACAACAGGGAAGAGGGATTCTTTGCACAGATTAACATGTGCAGTTTTATACTGGGTTAGACCAAGGCAGTGTAAAGATAACAGTAAATGTCCAGAAAGGTATAGAAACTTCTAAGTGGGAATTAAATCATCGGCCTCCCAGTGGAAAGTGCAAGTTCAACAGACTGTTGGAATATAATGACTAAAGAAAAATAAGTCATTTTTGTTTTCATACCATCAAGCTGGGTTTCCTTTAAAAACAAAACAAAACAAAACAAAAAAACACCTAGGCTTGCTTGAATGAAAATAATGAGGACTGTAAGGCAACAGGAGTTCACCAAGGGCTAGTTATATAACAATAATATCATTTCACTTTCTGAAAGTGTTTCTAGAGGATTGGAAATACCCAAGTCTAATCAAGACGAACAAGGAAGCCTCAGGATAAGAATGGAGATAAAGAAACTTGTAGTTTGTACAAGTGTCTGAGGGAATAAAAGTGTCAACCAGAGTGGAGTGTGGTTTTACAGAGCTTAGAAAGGGGAGAACAAAAACAATATTTTTGTCAGTTTTTACTTGTTCTTTCACATACAGGAAAGACATTGCACTGAAGGGAAGAGGGCAAGAACATCATATTTTAGGAATATGATGTCAAGCAGGCCGCCCACTTCTCAAAGCTGTCAGGTTTTTCATTGCTATGACCCAAGAGCCCAACAAAAGCAATTCTAGAAGGAAAAGTTTATTTGAAGCCTCATGGTTTCGGAGGTCTTAGTCCACAGATGGCTCGTTCCATTTCTCAGGGTTTGAGGTGAGGCTGCCATCTTGGTGGAAGACATGGCTCCAGGGAGCAGAGAGAGAATGAGACTCCATGCCAGGTACAAATTGTATACCCCACAGGCACACCCCCAATGACCCACCCCTCCAGCCACACCCTACCAGCCTACAGTTAATCCCTACTGAGGGATTAACTCACTGATTGAGTTAAGGCTCTCATAACCCAATCATTTCACCTTAGCCTTCCTGGATTGTCACAGGTGAGCTTTTGGGGGACATCTCACATTCAAACCATAACAGGAGATAAACTTCTAGTTTGTACCAGTGTCTGAGGGAATAAAAATATCAGACAGAGTTAAGTGAGGTTTATATTGAGCTTAGAAAAGGGAGAACAAAATAATTTTTTTGTCAGTTCTCACTTGGTCTTCCACATTTGGGAAAGGAGTGGAAGAGGATAAGAACATCGCATTGCAGGAAGTCTTTAGCCAAGCAGGCCTCCTCTTCCGGAAGCAGTCAGTCTTCCTACTGACCTAAATTTATTCCTAATAAGTGACATATCTCGTTTTGGAGTTTAGTGCAGGTAATGCATCATGTGCTAACTGATGTGAGGAAACTCTAAAAATCAAGAATTTCTTTTCCTTCCAAGAGGTCTAATTTCCACTACTGAAGAAAGTATTAGTTTCTCACTTTTTGTCATAATGGAGACCTCCTTCAAAAGTGTCCTTTAACATGCCAGGCATGTTGTTGGTGGCACATGACTATAATTCCAGTGGCTTGGGAGGCTGAGGCAGGAGAATTGAAAGTTCAAAGCCAACCTCAGGAACTTAGTTGGGTCCTAAGCAACTTAACAAGACCCTGTTTCAAAATAAAAAGAAAATAAAATGGGCTGGGGATATGACTCTGGTTGAATGCCTTTGGGTTCAATCCCTGGTTGGAAAAATTAAAATGGCTTTTAAGGTCAATTCAACCTCCATCTTCCTATTTCTAAATCATAAAATCCATCTTCCAGATCTTTCATTCTGTCAGTGTGTTATTTTCATGAGACCCCAGTATTCTACCTTTACGAAATCCAGAGGTCTATTCCAAGTCAAGGACTTATCATCATGTCCTCTTGGTATCTGGCTACTCATGTCCTGACTTGACTCCCTAAAGTCTGAGCAGTTCTTGGTGAAATGATGAAATTAGTTCTCAGGATTAGCAAAGCTGAGGACTAGTCCTTGAAAAGAGGTGATCCTCTGAAGAGGTGACTGCCCACTAAGAACCAGTTAGACTTCCTGTATCACATCCCTTTTACCTCTCCTTTGAATGTTCAGTGGAACCACATTATGCCTTTAACAATAGACGCTTTAGGAACAAGGTAACTCTCAATGGGTTATGAAACTACCATTCTAACAGAGGCATGCACAAAATGGCACGCTCATCACGCAGCAGAGTTAGGCAGATTAAACAGCAGGCGCACTCTTTTCCTCAGGGCAGGAAATGACACCAAACCACATGTAGGCATTACGGGAAAAGGTTTTCCGTGTAAAAAATTGTTAGCCACCTGCCAGTTCAGCACAATAGCAGGTGCACATGTTAAATATCCACAAGGTCAAAATGACTTTTTTGTGGTATAATGTCACTTTTCGTCCTTTAAAAACATCAGGGCAAACAAGGCAATGCAGGGATACATTATTTGTTCCAAGATTTTGTCTTAAGAAGAAATGGCAATTTTATTTCTTAAATTGAACATAGAATATAAAAAAGAAAAAAATTACAAATGTGTCACAATACTTGACAAATTTAGATATTTTCTTTAGCATAAAATTTTAAGAATATTAAAAATTATTTGGCCAAATTTATAATTAATTACATTTTAAATGCAAAACTAATTACTTTTACCCAGATTACCACTAGATAGTATTCATTTTGGTTTGTAATGGTGAAGAACATTATAAATATTATTTACAAAACTAAGTTTTCAGCCCATGGTATGAAGTATTTCCTGTGAAATTGATTTCTGATTTGATTTTGCATCCATTTCAATCAATCCATGAATTAATTTTATGACATGCCAATTGGGTAATAAAATACTATGAGTTGAACAAACACTTTATGGAATCATGAAAAGCTAAAAACACTATTTCATCTACTTCATTTAAACAAACAAATAAACAAGCAAAGGATCCAAATGGTGAAATGGTATTTTAGTCAGCTTTTCATTGCTGTGACCCAAGGACCTACCAAGCACAATTTCAAGAGGAAAAGTGTATTTTGAGGCTCACTTTCAGAGGTACTAGTCCATGGAAAGCCATCTTCTTTCTTCAGGGCTCAAGGTGAGGCTGAACAGCATGATGGTAGGCAGAGCTCCAGAGAGACAAGAAGCTCAAGGTGTCACTTGGGGAAGCAGAACAGAGAGAGAAATTCCACACCAGATTCAGAATGTATCTGCCCCCAGTGACCACCTTCTCCAGCCACAACCTACCAGCCTACGGTTTCCAGTTAATCCCTACCAGGGGATTAACTCACTGATCGGGTTAAGGCTTTTATAACTCAATCATTTCACCTCAGCCTTCCCAAATTGTCACATGTGAGCTTTTGGGGAACACCTCACATTCAAACCATAACAAATGGCTTGAATAACATTACTGACCAGTCATTAAAATAATTCATGTTCAAAATCTATTGCCTTTAATATGTTTTGGTAAACATATATTCATCATCATAGTAATTCATTTTCCAAAGAAACTAAAAAAAAATTGTTCTTTTCTTCATTCGGTATTTAACTTATTTGTGGATGATGCAACTGTCCTCGGATTTCTATTGGTGATTTATTTTATTTTCAGAGAACAGCAATGGAGGTGATGCAATCTAAATTTTTCTTCAATACACCCACTAAGTTAATATTTTGTAATAAACACAGCTCTGTATTCACAGCTAAGGTGAATTATATGGTTTATTTAATAATATTAAATAGACCTTCTTCTGTATGTAACATTGAGGTAGCACACTTACTTAGTATTCCACGTAGTCCCTTATATTTTCCAATCCTCCCTTGCAGTCCAGTAGAACTGCATAGTCAATACAGGACCAAGGACTGGGAGAAGAGGTGGTACTTTCACTTGCAAGCTGAAGCAGTTAAAAGTTTGAATACCTCCTTCACATGTTTTTAATTGCAAGCTGAATCTGGAGTCCCTGTGTTGAGAATGTATTGCCATAGGATAGCTGCCTGGCTCCCTGAGTTATCATCTGGAAGAAAAATACCTCCTCAGTTTTCAATCACACTTAAAAAAAAAATAAAAACTTTGTGTTATTTGAAGTCATTGTGATTTCAGGGTATAGTGGGCAACTGACATTACCTCATCAATGCATATATTATGTACATATGAATTATGGTAATTTGTTTATTTCATATTTTACATAATTGTACATATCTTCTAATTACCAAATATTTATGATCAGTAGCATGATTACTAACTCAATTCTTGGAGTTGGGTGGATCTGGAGAAATATTTTGTTTTGTAGTTGGTATTTGATTTTTAGCCAGGTAGCATCGAAATAAAGTTGATTTAATTTTTTTCTTTTTCAAACTTCTTGCATATTTTTAACCTCTGAAACAAGGTCCAAATTAGAGAAAGTTAATAAGCAAGTAGCAAATATTTTAATAACATATTAATAATCTATCATGTGACCTAATTTTGTAATACAAGGAAAATAAATAAAAATATTGTTTCATGATGCATTTGGTAAATTTTGAGCACTTAATCTATGCTAGGAACTGTTCTAGGGTCTGAATATCAAGGGAAATCTTTATACAATCTACATTTTCATTGAAACAGTCAATAAGTAGTCACATAAACAAATCAAGTAGTTTTAATATTAATCTTTTTTAAAGGTAACTAAGCAAACTATATATAAGCTTACGTAGTGGTTTTTGAAGGCGGGGATGATATCCCATTAAAAATTTTGCAACACTGTTCCTAATTACTACAATTATCAGATAATGTCCTATGAAATTGCTGGATGCTATCAGCAACCCTGAGGAAAAGATAAAATTAAACCTGTTTTACAGATAAGGAAACAAAGAAGAGGTCAGTTCTGCCTAAAGTCACCTAGTTAACTCCTGGTAGAAGCCAGGATTCTAATCCAGGAAGTTCAAATTGACAATTCAAACTATTCAACTCTCTGCTGTGTGATTGAAAGTCTTCTCTGAGACTTACTGAATGACAGGACAGATTAGGCCACAAAAACATCTTTCTGAAAGAATCAGACAGAGGGAGTAGCGAATATATAGGTTTAGGGGCTGAAATTCATATGGGATGTTTGACACTACAAACCGTGTGCCTATAGCTATCAATAAAGGGGAAATAATAGGAATTTATGTCAAACTACATATTAGCTTATAGGATATGGAAAAGAACATTAATTTTATTCTAATTGCATTGGTTTTACATTAAGGAATCACTTAGTACAATTTTTTTGTTGTATAAAGAGCAGACTAAATACAAACAAGAGTAGAAGTAAATACAGAAGAAACTGGCAATTGCTTACCCAATAACCATTCGCATTCTTTCTGTCTTTCTCTTTTCTACTAACATAGTTCTGTTTTGTATTGTGGTATTTTTTCAGCTTGCACTGCACTTGGTGAAAATATTTCTCTGCCTCCCTTGTAGCTTGGAATGGTGATGTCAATACTAGATAAGTCAAAAATCTCTGGATGGCACTTTGGGGGAAAACTCTATAGATGAAACTGGTTTTGTAGGCTGCTACTTTTCCATTTCCCTTTCTTCTGCCTTCTCAGACATGGGGATAAAGATGAATGAATATACCAGGACCAAACTACAACTGCAGGGTATCTTGAGGGCAAAGAATCTGTTCTAAGGATGTTTGAGAGATAGAATGAGCTAGGAACTGTGGATCATACATTGTACAAGGTGTGGACAACTACCTTCCAGTTTCCAGTTTTATGAGGGAAAAATCAATTCTGATTTTATTTAAATCGCTCTTATTTGAATTATTTTGCAGCCAAATTCATCCCCTAAATTGAAAATAGAGGTGAGTCAAAAGTTCATAAAAATAGTGCTAATAAATGAAGATAGTGGTTGGGTACAGTGGTATCTATGGAGCTCATCCATCAATGTAGTACAAGGAAATATATAAATATTTACTTAAAATGAATAAAGAACGAGTAAGAAATTGATGAATTAAATATTTTAATTTATTAAAATAATAAGTTAAAGAAATATGAAACTAAAGTTCACCGTGATTGCATTCATGTTAGAATATATATATGTATAGTATATATATATATGTATATATGTATATATATATACATATAGTATGTATATATGAATATATATGTAATAAATGAAAGGGAAAACAGCAATATTGATCTTGTATTTAAAAAGTTTTTCTGGTTGAGATTGTCAAAATGGCTACAAACTTAAATTTAGTTTCTTACTGTATTATTAAGTCATAGGTACATTTGGAAGGAAAAGCAAATAATCCTTGTAGGATTCCACACACAGGCAGCTTTCCGGCAACAGCTTAAAATTCTATCAGATAAGTGAAATTATGCTGTTTTTTTTTTAAGTTTTAGGAAGATAAAGTCCTTAATCTTAGTCCTCTCAATCCTTACTGTTGTGCATATGCCGCTTTTGTTAGATTGAAACTTTTGGTGGGTACATTGAGAAATTTTTAAACCCCTTTTTGCAAAATCAATGCAATCTGCCTCCACTGCCTGCCCTATAAATGAGGGGATACTATGAACCAAGCAGAGTTCAATAGCAGTGGTGGCTGACACGTTGGATAATTTAAAGATGCAGCCATCTGACAGCTGATTCTTCAGTGACTCCACTTCTACTGACAGAGGGAAAAGAAAATGCTGAAGTTGTCAGTGCACTTCTATTTTTTATGAGCAAATTTTGTACTTTTTGGAGCTGTGGGATGGAGGTGCATCGCAGGAATGAACTTCATGTGTCAATCTGCAAAGCAATCCTTGCTCTCCCTTGTGATGGGAATAACACTTGTGGAGCATTTTTCACCTGAGGATGGCAGAGTGCCTCATTAAAATGGATTTATTAAACCTCTAGGGCTCTATGTAGAAGAGGGATGGTCAGCTGCTATTTCATCAAGATGGGAAAACTGGGCAAAAAAGAGTCCAAATGACTAAATTATAGTGTCTCAAATTGGCAAACTTTATGTGCATTCTGCCCTGATTTTATAACTGGGGTCAGCTCAGGCATGAAGCATCATGGTACTTTAAGTACCAATAGGGGTGCAAGAAGCTAAAATGCTGCATGGAGGTTTTTCAACATCAGGATCATTGACATTTGGGGCCCAACGAGTCTTCATTGTGGGGTGGTTGTAGGAGTTTTCCTGTGCATTATAGGACATTTAAAAGCATGGTATCTCTGACCTCTACCCACAAGTAACAGTAGGATTGCCCATTTTGACCACAAAAATGTCTCCAGACATTGCCAATGCCCTGTGGGGAATAACAGGCCCACCACCCCTCCACTGAGAACTACTATGCTGTATGTAAGTGAAAGCACAGGCTAAAACACATCTGGCTTCTATAATTGGCACTTCATAGGAGCATCACACATAGAATGTCAGAAGGCAAGACGCAAACTCTAGCTTAATTTAAGCCACTACGTAACAGTATCCAAGAGATTTTGAGTGGCAAGTAATACTAAAGCTATCAGGACAGGCAAAAAAAAATCATTGAATTTGAGGGATCCATCCATTTAGCCAAAGTTAAAAGGAGTTGGCAAAAGATGAGTGATGTCTCAAGGTCTCACTGAGATACTGTGGCATAGGACAGGCTGAGTGTCAGGCAAGAGACTGTGACCTAAGTTGTGGAATAGGAAGAACCCATAAAGTAGGATAAAAGCTTTCTTGTCACTTCCACACTGCCAGGTGATAATTTCCAAGGTGGAATATACTTCATGTAAATTGCTTTGGGAAGTAGGAGGTGCTGAGACTGCTAGGGGAAAGCATCAATAATTATTGAGAGGAACAGTCAGAGCAGGAGTGACCATCGATGAGAGGTTCACTTCCTCCATATATCACCAGACTGTTATGAGATACTAATTTATCCCCTGAGCCTACATTAAATCAATTCTTAAGCTATAATTACAGGGAGAAGCGATAATTTTATATATTTAAATATGACTTAACAATTTTTAAATAGCAACTGTAAAGGATTGCTATCATTGATCTTGTAACCTAGCATCTGAAAGAAATGCTTTCCCTTTGGGCCTGGAAATCCTTTTCAGTCTCTGTAGTTAACTGTAATTCCTCTTTGAAAAGTACTTAGATTATTTTTTTTTTCCATCGTAGAATGTGTTCAAACCAACTGGGACTTTATTTGTGACATGATAATTCTTACAATTACCTCTTATTCATTAATTCATCCATCCAACCATTCAATCAGTCAAACTACAGATATTCTTTGAGCACCTATTGGTACTAGGCTCACATGTAAACATGGGACACATATGTATGAATAAAGTGGCCCCTACTCTTGAGTCATTCATGGATCTTAACAATATACTTTATTTAATTGTTATAAATTTATATCACTTGCAAGGCTATTGAACATATATAACCTCCTCAAAGATATGATATTTCACATAAAACTTGAAGAATTGTTGTTGTTTTACCAGAGAAAACAGAGTTTCAAACACAATGGTTGTAGAGAATACAGGCGTATGAAAGAATGTCATAATCAGAAAATAGCAACACAATTGTCAGGAGTCGTAGGAGCTGGGCCTATGCAGTGGGCAGGAATGAGTTTGTGAGTAGTCTTCTTCAGCAGGCTAAGGAAATAGGGTTTTCAGCAGAGGTCTTTTAAAGCAAAAGACTGACTTGGCCAGGTTAGTATAAAAGGAAGATTCCTCCGAAGGCACTGCAGAAGATTTATTAGACTTGTGAGAGATTTGTGGCAGTGAGACAAAGAGCAACTGATTTAACAAGCTTGTGCAATCATGTATGACAAACGATGATGGCCTGAACTGAAGCCGTGATAATGGCATAGAGTGGAGAAGATTGGTCTATGATTGTTTAGATGGTGGAGTAAATGGGTTTCATAATTGGACTGATTAAATGTAAAGATGTTAGAAAGTAAGGAATCAAGAACCCAAGTGAGTTCCCCTTTAGGTCAACATGAGCAACCCAAGAACAGTTTGGTAGCTGGTATCAACCACAAACTATGGAAAGATTTGTACCAATAAAAAACCGAAATCATCTAGTACTTTCCTGGGTATTTTTCTCCCTGATCTGCTGTAATTCTTTTACAATTTCAGGGCTATTCATTCTTACCCTTTCCTCCAATTTAAATGCCACATTTGTACTTTGACTTTCTTAGCGTTCATTGAAAGTACTCTTTTTTTTTTTAAGTTTTCTCCAAAATTGCCACTGTTTTCCACTTGACTATTCTGATATTTCTCCCCAGCTTCCTGAACTCAACCTATGCTATAGATACATATTGTTTACCTATACAGAATCCTGGAAAATTTGAATGACTGGATTAATAGAAATATTTAAACCTAAAGAATATCTGGTTGTAGATGCCCAGTACCAGTTACAATTTTATTCTGAGAGCTAAGAATCAGTACAACACAAAAATGTGAATACAAGTGTTCTCAAGTTTTATATTTTACCCATTAAAGTCTTGAGCATGAATATGCTTACTTGAGAGAGAAATACGTAGCATGAGAGAAGGTCAAGCACAGATGTTAGGAAACAAAGTATTTTGAGGCTCAGAAAACAGATAAGGTAAAATTAAGGAATGTGAGGGAGTATGTAAGAGCTAGGAGAATTATATACTGAAGTCATAAGGGGAAAAATCTTAAAAGGACAGTAGTGACTAGTCAGCTATCATACTGAGATCATTTTATTAAGTGATGAAGGCAAGAGTCACATCTATAATCATAAATGTTGAGGGAGAAAGTGAAGAAATGAAATTGGTTCTTTCAAGAACTTAGAGAGTAAAGTGGATTTAATTTGGAAGTGAAGTAAATATAGGCACAAAATGGAAAAGAATAATATGTTAATATGCTAAAAAAAAGTTCAAAGTACAAGAGAAGGACATATCATCAGTCAAGCAGGTCCCAGGTGGAGCAGGAGGAGAATGAGATCATCATTACAGAGGGAGTTGTCAGTCTTGGAGGTGAAGTGAAGTGTTCCCTTTTCTGAGATGCAAAAGAAAGAAGAAAGAATAGGTGTAGAGGGAAATAGGTAAGTTGACAGACAAATGAGTTTGGAGAAGGTAGGAGGGAAATTAATGGACTTTTAGATTCTCAGAGGAGCAGGAAGCCAGGTAATTTGCTAAGATTGAGAAAAGAAGACTGATGTGAGGTTTTAAAAATACAAAGTTAGAGACTCAAGGGCCTAATGTTTTCTCTCATGTGTGGAAGCTAGAATACAATGAGAAACAAACTGAAAGTTGGCTAAGCTAATAATAACCTCAACATGGGTGAATTTTTGTAGGAGCAGTGGGAACCTTGCCTACGACACTGGGGGATGAAGGGAGGGTGGCAAGAGAAGGGGTAGGGAATAGGAGGGATATCAAGGCAGCTGGAGGGAGGGAGTATGGGATTATCAACACAGTAGGAAACCTTCAACTTCTATGAGAAGTCCAACTAACATGGGGGTAAAGTAAGTGGAAACATGGGATTGGGGGGAACCTAAAAGGGGGAGACCATGGAATGGCATCAGCCTCATCTTGCTCTGTCATTAGGCGTGTTCATGATTGTATGGCAACAATTTCCTCCCAAATGTAAGACTAACTTGAACAAATAAAAAAAATACAATATGAGATTAGAGTAGGTAAAGAAGGAATATCTTCTCATTTAACCACAAAATCTTGAGAAATAGGCAGTATTTCTACTAGAAGAAACTAAAATTAAATAATGTTAGAAAAGTCAATAAATTCTAGATGGCTGAAACAAGATTTTAACCTATATATGTATTATATTCAGTGCTCTTTCAACTAAATTATGCTAAGTAAGAATTAGTGATTATTTAAAATCATCACCGGTGGATCTACAGAGAGTAAAGAAAGTAGACCCAATATATTAGGTCTTTTGAAGAAATGGAATGTGCAAGAATCAAAGAAAGGGGTAATGAGAGTCATTAAATAATATAATTTGTGCATTTAGAGCAAAGTCATAGGAGATGTAAAAACAGATATCTGAAGCCAGAATGTGGGATAAGGAGGTTGAGATTTCAAAGATGAAGAACTTCCAACTGATAGAGCATCCTTATATAAGGTTCTAAGAGCCCTTTCTTACAGTAAAGGTGACTCATGTTGGATTCCAGAGATGAAAGAATCATGATATTGGAGCACTGATTAAGTTAATCAATTAACCGCAAGAAAGCCAAGATGTTCCTAGTGTTGGGAAGATTAGGTTGGACTAGACTAAATGAGGTATCAGAGAAACCAAGACACAAATTCACACTTGTTATTTTAAGATCTTTGGAAGGTTAGTTTTTTTTTTTTTTTTCTCTAAGCATTGAGAGATGAGAAATTCAAGAGCAGTAGAGAAAGGTTTTATTTTATGGTTCCTTCTTTTTCTTTAACCAGCCTTTATTTTTAATGAAATTTCTACTCCCAGTTAGTTTTTCATTAAAATGTCACAAAAATTAAAATTAAAATTTTTGTGACATTTTAATAAGTTTTGTCTAAACCGGAACCATATTTTATCATTAATAAGTGATTTATAAATCTATTTTGCTCTGAGTAACAGTTATTAAAGCAGGATGCCTTCCTTCAGTAGAAAATTGGAAAATTTTCTCACTATGCTGTCTTGTCCCTCACTGTCCGTTTATTATAAAGCACAGAAAAATAGAACATATTAACCCTGCTCAATTTATTCTGCTGCATTATTAACCAAAGTTGCTTTTTAAGTCACTAATAATCATATTTCACCATACTGTAGAGTTTGTTATAGGAAATTTATGCTAAATCAAATCATGAGGAAAATAAAATCTCTGTACTTTTAATTATACCATTTCCTATCATTGCTAGAGAGAAAGATAATTTCTCCAGTGGGTATCAAGAATAAAAAAAAGCATTTTTAGATTTTTAGTATCTTTCTTAACAGAATCAAAAAAGAAAATGCCAAGCACCAATCACATATGTCCATGAGTGGCCATGGCAGTCTTCGTATGCATTAAACAAATGAGCCCTAAGAGCAGGTTTGATGCAGCCTACAGCCACAGATCAAACAGACACCTCCCACTGTGTGCTGCTGTTTCAGGGCTGGCACATAAACTTTAACATAGTTATTTTTTCATTATCCTCATCTGTGGATCCCTTCTGGAAGTGAGCTCCTGCCAAAAGAACTAGTATTAACACTAATAATGTGAAATAGGATAATACAAATTCATTTGGCAAATAACACTTACAATAGAAGCAAAATTTATCTTTTACAATCAGAGAGCACATTAATAGCAACATTCCTTAGGCAAAGAAGATGCTTTTGGTCCCCAATCTATTAATACTTCTGATGTGTATGCTTCAGGTTCAGCTTGTCTTTTTGATTTGCTTTTTGCAAATCTTATCTATCATCTATAATCTATCCATCAGCTTAGTATTAGTTAATACATTTTCCAGGGGTACTATAGTGGGCCATTTATGTCACCATTCTTAGGAACAGTGATCATTCAGATTTTGTTTGATTCCTTTTCTGTTGCTAATGACTGAGTTGGATGCAAATGAAGCAAGCTGGCAAATTCATGAACATAAAGTTAAATTTAGATACTTACAGCTTTCTTTTTATATTATTACAGAAGGAAATGGAGATGAAAAATCAACACTTTTAGTATACTCATTCTGTTCTTTCTCCTTTGTCTCCTAACTCATGATATAAATGACTTTTTTTTTTCAGTATGTGCCCCTTGACATTGCCATTCAGCAACTCCACTGGAGACCCAAAACCATGGGGCCACTCAATCATGGCCTGGGATATTCAGAAACGTGAGTTGAATAAATGTTTTTCCCTTTATAAGTTAATTGTTTCAGGTATTTTGTTATAGTAACAGAGAACCTACTTATAAAAATGTATATAGCCATTTTAGGCTACTTTACAGCATGGAAGGTGAACAGTGTTAATAATTAAGCCAGGACAATAAGATAAATCCAGGACTGTTATAGTCAAACAGAAGATGCAGTCACCCTACTTTTATGCCTCTTACCTTTCTTATTTTGTGGTTACGTAAGAAGCTGTCTTCTCTCTGTTGGGGAGATTGTGGATTGAAAATGACTTGAATGCTTGGATGTGGTGCTATTTTTCTCTATACTCCCTTGTTTCTCCCAGTGATTTACATATAGTACATGTACAATAACTCTTCTTTTGATAAATGGCAAATGTTTGAAATAGTTATTATCATCCTCTCAACGTGACCAATAGAGTACACAGCCAACTTCAGTTTCACATGGATGGGAGAGAATCTTCTGACATCCTGACCATTTTTGTTGTGTGATTATCCTTCCAGAGCCCTGATTACCCTCTAGAAATCCATGGTAGTATTTTATCTCAAGATCACTTAAAACTAACATTTTTGCATTTTGTTATCTACAATTAGATATGTGTTCTACTTGGCTTCCTGTTTCAGGCATGTTAGGTCATGTCTCAATACACTAGTTCGCATAAAATAAAATCCTTTATAATCTCTGAAACATTTTTAGTCTCTTTTCTGTTATAAACTATTCAATGTACAGAACATTTACAAGTGAAGAAATACTTATATTTCAATTACTTCAGTATATTTCATGGAATTTTAGAACTTTAGGGAAGAAAAATTTTGTTTAATACTACTTAGGTTAACTAGCTTTGGATGGGTAATCTAAGACTCTAAAAAGTAAAATTGCTTGTCTTACTTCAAATAATGGTAGAATAGAGACTTACATCAATAAATTATATGCTTTTATATTTTCAACCTGTCTATATTCACTGCAAAGATGACTATTATGGTTTGGATATGTGCTATTCTCCAAGAGCTCATGTGTGAGATAATGCAGAAATGTTTAAAGGTGAAATGTTTGGATTGTGAGTTGTAATTTAATGAGTAGATTAACCCACTGATAGAGATGAATTGCATGGCAGCTGGGCAGGTGGGGTATGGCTAAGAAGGTAGGTCACAGAGGTCGCCACTGGGGAGTTTGTATTTTGTACCTCATGAGCAGAGCTCTGTTTTGGCTTCCTATTTGCCTGATCCTTAGCTGCTTTCTTCCACTGTACCCTTCTGCCATTGTGTCCCACTTCATGAAGCCCAGAGCTACAGAGTTAGTAGACCTGAACCCCTGATACTATGAGCCAAAATAAATTTCTCTTCTTTATGTTGTTCTCGTGGGATCTTTTGGTCACAGAGGTACAAAAAAAATGGCCTCAATGAAAAAAAATATATGTATATTTGGACCGTGCATCACCTTCAAACATCAATAGTGTTATTATAGTTGTTTAGGCAAATTAAAGCTTATGTTTCTTAGATAAATATGCTTATGTGAGTGGTACAGTGATAGTGCAGAGGATTTAAAACATTAACTTTTTAATATCCTACTATCTTTTTCTTCTACTCTCCCAAGCCTGTATTTTTATTCTCAGTCTCAAGAAAGCACCCAATTTCCAGATTAACCTCTGAATTTCAGACTGGTAGAAGGTGTAAGAAGGAAGGATATAGCATCTGTATTTGGAAGGTAAAATATTTCCAGAAGTCTCTAGGGAATTTCTACTTGAATTCTGTTCATTGCTCGATGAAAGGATAGAGCATGTAGAATTTTTAAAAATCTGTCACATCACCACTCAAGGCAAAACCAAGCAATGCAAACAACAACAACCAACCAACACACACACACACACACACACACACACACACACACACACACAGAGGAATTCAACGTTTCTTGCTAAGGAAAAAGTGTAACTGAGTATTGATTAGACATCTAACAGTATCTGCTGCAACGGACTTATGTAGGAAGGGGAATTATGGAAACATCATATCTCAGGGAAGATCATGAGACTCAGTTTCAGATCAGGAGAACTGTAGTGACACCCAAACCAACTTCAAGGTCATTGTTCCTTCTTCCAATTTGAATTTTAGATGTTAATCTGGAAATTGTTTGCTTTCTTAAGACAGTATAGAAATCATGCTTTCTTAAGACAGTATAGAAATCATGAGAATAAAAATACAAACTTGGGAGAGTAGAACAAAAAGACTATTCCTGCTACTTGACACCAATATTTACCAGCTTGGGACTTCATATTATCCACGTGACATCTGCTCCCCTCAAGGAGCTACACCCAGCTTACTTGACCTGCCACTTATTCTCTTGTAAGGATTATTTTTTCATATTCATCTGAGAAACTTATCTCATTACTGTTTTAACCTAACAAATTCCGTTTAATTTCTCTGATATTTACTGAAGATGATCTGATGTTACCTTGGTATAATACTGCTTTTGCTGGTATTTCCATGTCCTAGGTTCCTTTGGTATTTTATGCAATGAAGTTAGTGATGTGGAAAGTGAAGTTTCACTGCAACAACACAAGAAACAGAGCATTTTCTGAAATGCCTGAAAACACATTACAGATGACATCATCTGGAGAGAACACATGGCTTTGGTTTTTGGAGTCAGAAAGTTCAAAATTAACATCCAGACACTACAACTCCTGTAACATGACTTAGGCCAAGTCTTCAACCAGTTTCTCAGAGGTAAAGTGGAAGAAAGTAAGTTCTTCCTCAAAGGACTGTTCTGAGTTATAGTAATAACTATGTTTGTGATACTACCCTACACTCTCAAGGGATATGTGCCTTATACCTGCTACATTTTCTGAGAAAAAAATGAAAAGAAGAAAATTGCAAAATAAGTTTTCCTCTTTCTTTAGAAGACAGATCCATCAGGGTCCTGACCTTTATTCACTATGTACTTACGTACTTCTCCCAACTATCTCTGCTGAAGACTTTTAACATTACTGGGATTCAACACCTTTACTAGCATCATCGAGGTAGGATCTCTTGCTTCTTGTTATTATGAGGGAGCCGTGATAAAATAGTGACTAAGAATAAAAGAAAAGGAAAATCTACTGACATCTTAGAAGCTGAAAAGAAAAAGATATAAATATCTCCTTCCCCAAATGGTGGGGCAGCAGATAGCATTCTTTGTCCTCAGAACTAATAATATAATTAAATAGTGTTATACGAATAAAAAATAGCTGTGGTTCAGCTCAGAGAATAAACACAGTGAAGCAGAAAGGGTAGAATAACTGAACAGAAAAGATTGTTGGGGAGGTTAACATACCCAAGGTGTGTAGAGATGGGTAGGAACAAAGAAAATGGCAGAAGCTGTTGACAAATGGTACTGAAGTTCCAGTGTCCAGCTCATCAGATAACCTCAGCAACTCTTGCCATGGAGTATATTATCAGACTCTATAGCAGCCACAAACTCCCTGCAGCTTTAATGTGAAGTTTTACCTTGGTGTTAATGGCAAAGACACCATTGGATTGCTCTACAGATGACAGTGGTAGCATTTGCCACTGAGGGAACAAATAGCCATTGCTGTATTGGAGCCCTGAAGAGGGAAAAGCTGCTGGGCCACATCTCCATCTTCTGTGAAAAATAATTGCTCTTGTGTTACACTTGGACAACTCCCAACCCCCACTGCCATCAATCCCATATGCCAGACTCTGTCTCTGAGACCACTAAAGGAGTATTTAAATGCCATGAGAACTGCAGCAGGAATGTTCATGCCCTGCAACCTGGAGCAGAGGTTGCTCTACATGCACTTGGGATAGGAAACTTGATTATATGGTTTCTCTGAAAGTACCCATATCTTGGACATTGTAATCATAGCTACATCAGGAATATTATAGTTCTTCACGTGTCCATGATCTGAGTTGCCATTCCTCAGCTGCGCCAGAAGAACAACACTTTGAAAGCTATTACCAGTGCCAGAGTGGGGCTATATGTGCCTTGGCCACACATGATATTATTAGCCCTGACCCAGAAGGTATGATCCCACTATGTGTACCCATTCTCCAAGCCCTCAGCTCTGTGACTGTTCCATTGGTGTCTTGCATCAGATGTCATTATCATATCTAGTGAAAGTGTACCTCTGAGTAAAAAGATTCCTTCAACCATAACATCCTCTATGGGAGAAAAAGAGATCAGATTTAAGATCAGTATTTGCTATTAAAGACCTAAATCACTCCTGCTGCCTCTGTGGACTCCACAGGGTTAGCCACTGAAGACCACTTCAGTTTTGCCAATGCTGACCTCAGCTGCTGGAGCTGCATGGGGACTATACCACTTTGTCTTCACAAAACCTTAATTGCTGCATTTTGTTAAAAAATGGCACCCTTGAAACTATGCTTAGGTGAAGGACTTTTCTCACTGAAATCAAGCTTTAAAGCACAAAAGAAGTGGCTACTTCATCTAATATGCATTCATCAACACAAGGAAATAAAAAACATGAAAATTTTCCAGTAAATGACTTAAAAAAAAATGAAAGTCTACATGTTGTTGGATAAAACGTTTGTTTTAAGAAAACTCAGAGAGCTGGATATGTTGGCACATGCCTGTAACCTTAGTGACTCAGGAGGCCAAAGGAGGAAGAGTCCAAATTTGAGTCCAGCTCCAGGAACAAAGTAAATCCCTGTCTCAAAATTTGAAAAAAAAAAAAAAGGACTGGGATTGTAGCTCAGTGTTAAAGCACTCCTGGGTTTAATCCCCAGTACAAAAACCAAACCAAACCAACACCAACACCAATTATAAGACAACTCAAATAAATAAAAAGTAATGCATACAAAATGAGTTTAATAAAGAGATACAAACAACAAAAAATACCTATATTGAACTCTAGGCCTGAGAAATGCAATTAATGAAACAGAAAATGCAATTGTTTGTTAATGACAGACTTATTCAGGCATAAGAAAGCATTTATGAACTCTAAGAGAGCTCAATTGAAAATATCCAATCAGAGGAGAAAATGAAAATTAAAGGAAATATAGGAAGTTCACAGAATTTATAGGACACAACAGAGAAAGCTAAATTCACCTCATAGAATTTAAGGAACTTGAGAGGAAAGAGAAAGTGACAAAAAGCTTATTGAAAGAAATAATGGCCCCAAACCTTCCCAAAGCAGGGGAGAAATATAGACAGTCAGTTATGCATAGCTAACAGGTTTTTGATCAAGTTCAACCAAAGGAGACTTCACCAAGATATAGTAAAATGGTCAAAAATTAATTCCATTTCTATCCAAAAAGAAAATTAAGAAAAAAAAATCCCAATTTTATTTGAATTAAGAATAAATTACTTAAGAATGAAGAAGGGATACTTTTTAATTCACTGATTATTAGATCTTTTTCTTCATATTTTGTTGGCATATTCTAATTGTACATTATGGTGGGATTCTTTGTTACACATTCATACATGCACAAAATATAAAAATATAATTTGGTTAATATCATTCCTTAATACTTAAAAATAAGTTTAACTAAGGAGGTAAAATATATGTATGCGGAAAATTTATAAAACACTGATGAAAGAAATTAAGGAAGACATAAATAAATATAGAAAGACATTCCTCATATATTCATGTATGGGAAAAATCCATATTTTTATAATGTCCTTGCTGTTCAAAGTGATATACGAGTGCAATAAAGTCACTAGCAAAATTCCAATGGTATTTCTCTGTAAAAGTAGAAAAAAAACCTCTACAATTCATATGTAACCACAAAAGATCTTCAATAATTAGAACAATTTTGAACAACAAATCTGGAGGCATCAAAACTCCTGATTTCACATTATATAACAAAGACAGTATACCAAATGCTATTACAATTTTATTATACTATAAAAGTAAAATTATTAAAAAAGTATAGTACTGGAATAAAAATAGATAAATGTAGTAATGGAACAGAATAGAAAGCCTAGAGATAAAATTATGCTTGTACAATCAACTGATCTTCATACAAGTAGCTATAAATAGAAAATGAGGAAATTGAAAGTCTCTTCAATAGATGGTGCTGGATATTCTCATTCAAAAAAAAAAAACTTGTGGATTTTCCATCACCCTCTAATGTACAGCATGGTGAATATAACTAATAAATTATCTTACATGTATGAACTTTTGCTAAAAGAGTGAACAAGTATTTTCACAACCAAAAAGAGGGAACTGTGAATCGACAGATGTTTATTATCTTAACTGTGGTAATCATTTCACAGTGCATATGTATAAGAAAATATGTTGTGATGGCTTAGATTTGAGGTATCCCCCAAAAGCACAGTGTGAGAGAATACAAAAAAGTTCAGATGTGAAATGATTGGGTTATGAGAGCCTTAATCTAATCAGTTCACTGATCCACTGATAGGGATCAACGGGTGGTAACTGCAGGCAGGTAGAGTGTGGCCAGAGGAGGTGGGGTGCTGGGGGTCTACCTTTGCGTTATATATTTTGTCTCTAATGAGGAGAGATCTTTCTCTGTTTCCTGGAGGTTATATCCTGAGCTGCTTTCTTTTTCTACTATGATGCTCTTGCCTCTGTTGGATCCAGAGCAATGGAACTGGCTGTTTATGAACTGAGACCTCTGAAACCATGAGTCCCCCAAAACTTTTATTCTCTAAAATTGTTCTTGTCAGGTTTTTTGGTCCCAGTGACAAAAGAGCTGACTATACCATATTTTATTGTACATCTTGAACATACTAAACTTTTGTTTGCATTTATAACTTGATAAAGCTGAAAAGAGAAAATAAGGAACAATGACAGGAGAAAAGCACAAAGCCTAGATAATAAAGCCAAATACAGCTGGTCAAGTTATAGAGACCAAAGACATACAGAGGAAGGAACATGGAGAAGTAAAAGACTGGAAAAGGAAAAACTGTAGAACCCAAAAGGACAGATTCTGTGCCTTTAATATTCAGGCCAATGAGTCCTGCAGAACAGGCCTTTCTTGCTCGCTCGCTCTCTCTCTTATCTATTTCTCTTTCCAGTATATTGCAGACTTGAGTTTTCCTAATTAAAGAAAACTGTATATAACTTTCATTTGGCTGCATTCAAGGTAGCAGGGACAAAAGGCTATCTTGGTTGTCTCATATAGTGCTCTTTTGATAGCTTTTTACATTTCCTTCCTCAAGGTCACTTTACCTGATTCATAAAATAGAGGTCATTTCAAAAAAGAATGTAGTCACTAGAAAAGGTGGCAGGGTAGGGTCATGCTATCGTAATGTCACACATTTAACATTAAATAAGTCTTCCTCCTTATCTGCCACAATTTTAGGAGCTCAATAGTTTTGGATTCTCCTTCTTCTTTCTTGTATTTATCAGATCAAAATTTGAGTTTTTAGAGCACTAACATCTAGGAGGATGCTCTACTGTGCTTAACACAGTAGATTCTTTGTCATATATTATGACACACAACTGAATGGAATGTGATAGTTTCTATTGATTTGAGAGGACTTGAGTGGCAGAATTTGAATGTGAACTTTGTCATATTTTTACTATCTTTTTTCATTATCTGCTGTGTAACTGGCATGGCATGAAAACCATTAGGTATACTATATTTTCAATTTTATACTGCAATTCTATAACATAGATATTGCCCTTTTGCTGTAGAGGGAGCTGAGACTCAGAGGATCGATAACTTCCTCAAAGTTATATAAATATTACAATCAAGTTTTAAGCCATATTCACGTGACACCAAAGATTTTGTTGCTAATGACAGCATTTTTTTCTGCATATGCTGCCACTCAGAGTGTTTTTAAATTAATCCTCAAATTTTTTAAAAATCCAATATATCCATGAAGATGTCAGCAGATTCTTTAGAGATAAACAGCTCTTCTCTACAGTTCTGGTTGAAATATGCCACCAAACAAGCGAACTACTGGCATATAAGCAATTCAGTTATTGACTGAGATTAGAAAACAGAAATAAGACTTGGCTGTAGATTTTAGCAGACAGCATTTGCGATGTATGCTTTGAAGAACTTGGAAATCTGACATCAGTCAGTAGAAAACAGTCTTTTCACGAAAAGAATCATCACAGAAAGGAAACATTTTGGAACAAGAAAGAAGAGATTTGGCATCTATAACACCCACATGAAAGAAGCACGGTAAAAGTGGAAAAAAAGGGAAGCCCTAGAGAACAACTTTTGTGTCTTTGTTTCATGAGTGACAGGAGAGCTCATCATATCATCAAAGCACTGTTACTTAGGATCCTGTAAAACTTTAATATTTAGCAATCTATGAAACATTCCCACTTGCATTTGGTTATAAATAAACTAAATCTTGTCAGGCTGTGAATTCTCTCAGCTGGCTCAAGCTCCATGAAGATTGCCCTTTGGATTCTATAGCTAATGTCTAACTCAGGGGATAGAGTTCACTGCATTTCAATCTGTAATTGTCCCTAATTTTGACTTTTTAGATACCCCCTGAGAAACCTATAACTGTGTTCTGGTGTACTGAGTCCAGTGGTTTTTCTAATTCTCCGAAGTGCATGGAAAGCAGGATGTAAATTGCTCCATGCCACATTCCAGAAGCAATCTGCATCATATTTTGGGCTGCCTGACTTTACAAGTATATGACATGCACCAAAAGGTTTCCTCAGACGTTGACATTTCAGAAGCTGTAGAGAAACCGAGGGCTGGTGTGTCATTAACAGGTGAGATTTGTTCGTGCTGCCCCATCCTCCGACTCTACCCAGATTAATTGGCAGGTCAGACTATGGATCTTTCTTGTAACAAAAGGCAAATTGTCCACTGATTCTCCCAGCTGGACTGGTGAGTTTTAAGGGCCTCTGGAATTGCTTATAGACAATGACACCATTCAGTGAAATTTGAAATTGAATTTGACAAAGAGGCAGACTGAGTGTAGAGAACAGTATTTTCACATGCATTACTACAGCTGTCGAATGCACCATCCAAAGAAGATTGGAGGCAATATGGAGTACCTGCCTTATATAATCTCTCCTCTCTCATTCTCCCCTTCCCTCCCTTCCCCTCCCCTCCCCTCTCCTCTCCTTTCTTCCCTTCACTTCCCCTTCCCGCCTCTCCTTTTCTTTCTTACTTCCTTGGATAGAGCAAAGAAGTATAACAATAAAATTCAAACTTTCTTATATCAGGAGATATTTTATGAAAGGGAAAAAGTTTGCAAAGAAGGAAAATATAATTCTAGAGAAAAAATATAAAATTGTTACAAATCAGCTTTTTTATTTTCCTGTTTCTGTTTGCTTGGCCATGCTACTAAGGCTCTCTCAGTCAGTGTGTCCTTACAGTTGTGTGTGTTCTGCAGTATCTGTGGTTGAATGTGATGTGGCCCGATAAGCTATTTTGACCTCTGATATCTGCTATGGGGTGTTTACAAAAGGACAGGGTTCAAACAAAATAGGACTCAAAATTTCCTCATGGTTGGAGGTGATTTCAGGAAATGGCCAAGATAAGGACAGCAGGGATGGCTGGAGATGGTATAAAAGGCATCAAAGGTCTCTCTGCACCCTGGGGTGTTTGACTAGCCTTAGAAAAGGGAGCTGGAGCCTGTTGTGAGCGTGGGCGATTGGAGGATAGGATGAACAACTGCTGCTGAAAGATGCAAGGACCACATCACAACAGACACTACTGTAGTGCCTGTTAGTAGCGTGGATTTAGCTATCCTTCCCTTCCAGAAACTCATCTTCCTCCTAAGAGGAGTGTGGGAGCAGAGTTTTACTTACACGTTCCTTTTGAGAAATGGTTATTGTTAATTCAAAAAGCTCATTCGTATCTGGTGCTTTTCAACCTTTATCTCTTAAGTTCCCTTTACCTTTTTTTTCTTAAAGAGAGAAAGACAGAGAGAGAGAGAGAGAGAGAGAGAAAGATGGAGAGAAAGAGATAATCAATTTTATTTAGTTTTTTCACGTGGCTTTCTTGCTCTGAGACTTCATTGTGTATGTGGTGCTGAGGTTTGAACTCAGGTCCTTGCACATACCAGCCAAGTGCCACAACAGCTGAGCTACCACTCCAGCCCCTCGCTTCATCTTTCTTAATTTCTAGTCAAACCAAGTCAGTGATAGCTATCTGAGCATGTTTTGTCTCTGCATTCCCTTGTGCTTATCCCATCTTTCTCCACCTGCCGGACCTTGACCACCAGGCTTTTTCTTTTCTGGATCCTCCTTTGGTGTTCTCAGCCAAAGAAATATCTCCTGCTTAGAATTCCTTCTTTTCCTTTGCAATTTCTCTGATGGAAATCATATTTCACCTTCTATTATCTCCTCTATTCTAGAAAATTTCCGTGAGATTTTTCTAATATGAAAATATATTTTATTAATATAGTCATAGTTTCCATCTTGTAAATGGAAAACACTGTAACAGAAGAATAACGAATGGAGATTTTTTCCAATTTGTAAGTTATGCTTAATCTTATGTATGCTATATTTTTAAAATTATGTAATGACATTTGATGAGTGTTTATATAGTGATGATGAAATAAGAAGAAATTTTAATGGAGGGATTATGTAGTCACTTTTTATTATATCCACTGATAAATTAATTAAAGAAATAGAAATTTGGATATTTGTGGATAAGTTGCTCAAATTACAGTATTCAGGTCAAAGAGTTAGGGTTATAATAAGTTAAACAGGGTCCTTTCAGCAACCACATAAGACAAGTTTTATAATTTAGGTTTTCATATGACAAAATCATATTTTACAAATAGTAAATTATTTGCTCAAGGGCAAATACTTATCAAAGTTAAGTGAAATTTCAGGAGATAGCAAGGACAAGGAAGCAAGTTAGGAAGAGGTATCTTTTTGCTTCTTTTATCAATTGATTGATGCATTCATTGACAAAATTTTTTATTTCTATATTAGGCACCAAGGTAAAGGCTGAAATGCAGAATGAACAGATATATTGGGGCAAAAAATAGTTGCTAAATCTCTAGACATATCATCTGAATTTTAGACAATTCTCCAATTTCAGTATCCTTCAAATATAGCTTAACTATCCACAGAAGAATAGGGTCTTTATATTTGGCTCACAACTCTCTTTTTGACTTGAATAAATTATGCCTTTTTTCATCACAAACAAGAAAAATCAAGATGTCTAGGTAGGCACACAAAAGATGATGGAAAAATCATACACAAATGAACTAAGCTCTGTAAGTTAAATAACAAAGAAAAGAAAATATTTATATTTAGTCACTAAGAACTGTTAAGGTACTTTGTAATCAATTAATTAACTTATCTGTTCTACTCAAAGACACAGATTAAATAAAAGATTGTCTAATATATCACTCATCACTTCAGTGAAAAATTCTATCTTGGAAAATGGCAAGAGTAAAAACAAAGTTGTCTTCAATGATGAATGTCAAAATAGCAGTTTAGAGAACAGGACATTTGAAGGTTTTTAATGTCTCTTGGATGTTTGAGTTAATATATTTCAGCAACTGTTCCATTTTGTTTTAAGGAAAACTTGGAAGCTCAGAGTTATAAAAAAAAATGAGGAGAAAAAGAACATAGAACCAGATAGACGAAATGTGTTGGTCCCCAATAGTCGGCTCTAGTTTGTATTTTGTGTTTTAAAATGGATTTAATTAAGCTGGTGGAAGAGTATTTCTTGGGCTTTTCTAATTAGCTAATAAGGCCTCCTAACTTCTAATTGCCTTGAACAGAGAAAAGCATTACAGAAATGAAATAGTAGTTGCTAAAGGAAAATTTTGTGTTTCTTAAAAATAGCAATAATTAGAAAATGTAAGCAAATTTATATAAGTGCCTCACATGGAATAATTAGCTAATTTGAGGTAAATTTGATCAAAGAATAAACATCATTAATAGAAAGAAGTAGTTAATGAAGAATGAGAGAAATCATACATAAGTGTATATATATATGGCTGAGGCAGGATTTGATAAGTTGCTGAGGCTGGTCTCAAACTTATTTTGAGACCAGCCTCAGAACTTACAAAGACCCTAAGCAAATGAACAAGACCCCTGTCTCAAAAAAAAATAATAGAAAAAAAAAAAGAAATAATGAAGAGAGAGAAATCATGTATGTGATGCTCATGAGCAAATTTATACCAACAGTTTTATAAGTAATTGCTTAATTGTTTACTTACATATATTCTCTCCAATAACAAAAAAGCAGAATCAAATGACTTCAGAAAAATATAAAAAATTAATGTAAATTAGAAATTGTAATAATCAAATATTAGAAGCAAATAAATTGAACCAAATTTTATCGAAAATATTTCCTAAATGTCAATACCATTGATAACTATCATTGTCAATTGTGATTATTCTAGCCAACATGAAGTGGGAAATCTGGTAGGCTATATAATTTTTTCTGTCCATAAATCTAGCATCAATTTATTATCTTAGGAAAAAAATTGCAATTAACCTATATTCAGTCATGACTTTCTTTTGAGGAGTTTCATAAAGATTACTATATTTAGGAAACTGAACAACATCCTTATTGACACAGTTTTAGAAAGTTTTGGAGCAGAATATCAGTATATTCTTATGGGATCTCATTAAAGCATAGTGCAGTAATCTACAGTGGTGTATCAGCTCTCTACCTGTTTATCATAACCCAGGGATATATTTTAGATGATTTGATGAATGAGAGAACTATTCTACTAAAGACAATCCACCCACTGATACAGTCCTTTTTTTCTATTTATATCTTCAGAGGTCATTGATGATGAAAGGTTTTGATTACTACATGTTGATTCTAGTATTCATTGGTAATATATAAATTACTAAATTTTTATTTGAGTTAGCTTATTCACATTCCAACTTGTTTTTGTGATTCTTTATGTATTCTTATTGAAGAGAGAAACAGATGACTGGATGACTTGCCTTTGGGCAAGAAGTGGTGAGCAAAAGTACAGCTTTATTATCAGCTACCAAGGTTGAGAAAATATCAGCTAAGTTCTACACATTTAGGAATAATGTATGAATATTCTGGTTGTAAACACTTACTGGCAGTTGTAAAAAATGGGCCCACAATGGTGTTTAACTGACATGTTGGATCCAAAGAACTTTTCCCGTTTATACACACATTGTAATAAGGATTCCCTCCAATATGTAAGACTGTATCAAACAAATAAAAAATAAATAAATAAAAAAGAAATATATTCAATATCTTTCCGTGTATTTTTAGAGATAATTGGTCACTGAAAGGTTAAAAATATTTCTGATAATAATTTATAATTTCCTTTGTGGCTGTATATTCTTATAGCTTCTTTTTTTTTCTTTTCCACATCATATAAAAAGTCATCAAAGGGAACAAGGCATATTTGAAATGTCACCAGGTTAATCTCAATTTATTTTGATCAAAAAGGTATAGGTTTGCCTATTAAGGTTCTAACACAGAATCATACACATGTTGTTGGAAATCCGGAAAATCTGAATGAATGATTTTTTTAATTGCAGTGATAGAAAGGCAATGTGAGAGGTAATGAATTAATAGTCAGACTTCAGAACATTAAGGACATATTAAAGTCATCCCGTCCTCAGCCTATTATGCTCCTGTCTCTCCTGCCATCTCACGCAGCAATTCCTAAGACAATAGTTCTTTGACTTTACAGAGTCACTCTATAGAATCCTGTATCTGTTTTCTTTTTGTTGGTAACCTCTGTATTATCTTTCTTCATATCACATTCTCTATGTAACTTTTAAACACTTCTAACATTCTTCTTACATTATCCTCAACAAATTTGTATCATTGTCTTCCTAGTGAATGAATGTGCAGTTGGATTTAGAAAGAATTGTTAAGTGAAGAAAGCTCAACATTATTAACCATTGGGAAAATGTGAATCAAAACTATACTGAGATATCTTCTCACTCAGGTTAGAATGACTATTATTAAAAAAAAACATACACTATTGGTGGGAATTTAAATTAGTACAACCATTATGGAGAATAGTATGAAGGTTCCTCACAAGAATAAAAAGAAATCTTTTGATTCCTACCAGTTTTGGGTTCTAGTTCCAAAGGAAATGATGTTAGCTTAACAAGCAGATACTCACAAGCCCTTGTTTGTTGTGGCACCATTCACACTAGCTAAGACATCTAATCAACCCACGTGCACATCAATGGATGGAACAGATAAAGAAAATGTTGTATAAGTACACAATAGAATATTAGAATAATAAAAGAGAAAGAAATATTTAAAATTAGAGGATGTTTTGTTAAGATAAATAAGCAGGTACATAAAGACAAGTACCTTGTGCTCTCTCACGTATGTGGAAATTAAAAAAAAAAGTCAACATGAATGGGAAATAGTGATTACAGAGACAGAGGTAGTAGAGAGCGGGCGATAACGGTAGTCTGGATATATTCCTGACACAAACATAAATAGACACAAAGCCCTTAGGTAAACTGTGTGGTGGCTTTAACAAAGCCCAGCTTTACTTTTGGTGCTTCAAATGAGCATTAATCTGGTGGCAAGATTTAGTTCACCATGCAGATGGGAGTCAGGCAAGCAACAATCATCTGGAGAAGGTAGATGACGTAGGTGTGTTTAAGAATCAAGCTGAGAGTAGCATTTCTAAAGGGCCCAGATCTCTGTGCTTATTCAATTTTTATATAGTCTTTATTCAAGGGCAAGAATCCCATTGAAACACTTTTACCAAAAACCACACATCTTGAAAATTACTAATGTCCTGATAATCCATGTCTAACATAGGTTATGTCCCCCAATAAGCTAATAATTGTAACTGCAAACATTTAATCCTACTATGTCATTTTGCTAGTTAAATTTCTGGTGTGGACTGAAGATGAAGATGACTGAAATGTTACCATCCGTTGCCTTGAATTTGTCATTCTATAAATTTTCATTTTTGCATTTTGTAATTGCCTTTGTATACATAAACAAATTACAATGCATTTAATTACAGATATATTTTAAAATTTGTGGTTCCATATTCAATATGTTTAAAACAACTTTTAAACTTTATGTCATCAAATATAATCTAGATTTTCATATACTAGAAAACTAGCAAATTAATTTAGCCTGTGTGCATGTGAAGGTAGGGTTATTTTGACTGTTTTGTGGTTTCCCAGACTAACACCATGGTTTTTTATTATGATTTTAAAGACAATACTTGCTTTCTTTTTATCATTTTCCCTTTATTTTGATATTTTATCTTAGTTCTTGCTGGCCAATTATCTATTCTTACTAGGCAAAATTTGTATTTCTTTCACCAGCTTAAGACCATGTTAAGAAAAGAAGTCATTGGCTTCAATATAGTTAATTCACATGCTTTTTAACTTCTTGCAAATATTTTTAATTTGCTCAAATGAAGTATTTCAAGTATTTTTTAAGATTTTAATATTTTACATCAATTTACTTACAACTTTAAATATGTAAATATTTTGAGTTGAGTTTTTCAAATAATTATTCCTGAAGCAATGAGATTTAATTTTTGCATTGTTTCAAATATGATTTTGGGGGGATACCTAATATGTAAACCATAATATCATTGTGAATCATTATGAAAAAATGTAATTTTTCTTGATAAATGTGAAATACATTTTATGAGTTAAGCACTCAAAACTTTTTGGAGAGAAGAAATTCTTTCAGTAAATAAGATTTCCTTGGGGTTTAAAACACAATTGCTTTCCAGAGTGTCTCTGGAAAGCAGTGTGGAGACTCCTCAAAAATCTAGAGCCAGAACCACCTTATGACCCAGTTATCCCACTTCTGGGTATTTTCCCTAAAGAGCTAGAATCGGCATACTACAGAGACACATTTTTATCAATGTTTATAGCAGCTCTATTTACTGTAGCTAAACTATGGAACCAACTCAAATGATCCTCACTAGACAAGTGGATTAAAAAACTGTGGCATATATATATACATACACTACACAGTGGAGTTCTATTCTGCTATTAGAGAGAATAATATCATTGCATTTGTAGCCAAAAAAATGGAGATGGAAAAAATTATGCGGAGTGAAATATCCCAAACTTATAGACTCAAGGGCCAAATGTTCTCTCATATGTGGAAGCTAGAATACAATCTAAGACAGCCTGAAAGTTAGCTAAGCTCAATAATAATCTCAACATGGGTGAATTTTTACATAAGCAGGGAGAACCATAATTATGAAGATGGGGGGAGAAGAGAGAAAGGCAGGGAGGGGAGGGAGGGATTAGTGGGATTTTCAATGCAACTAGGAAGCCTTGACTCCCATGAGAAGCCCAATTAACATGGGGTAAAGTAAGGGAAACATGGGAACCGGGAGTGGTCAAAGGGGGGAGATCATGGACTAGGATCAGCCTTAAGTTACTTTGTCAATATCCATATATTCATGAATAAGTAACAACAATTCCTCCAATATGTAAGGCTATGTTGAACAAATTTAAAGAAACCAGAATTGTTGTTATATATATGTAAATTTTAATACATGTCAATGATTATTTTCATACTAGAATACTTTAAATAAAGCCAGTCACTCTATCTGTTGGTCTTTAAAATTTTGTTTTAAATTGAGGAGCAATTGACTAAATTTTGTAAATCAACAGTAGCTCAATGATCTTCCTTTAATAAGCAAAATGCTTCTGCATTCAAAAAGGGGAACATTTTTATCCATGTGTTAAAGTTCCATGTTTGAACTATGATTTTCAACTTATTAAAAGCAAAATTGTAAACTGGAATTGTTTCTCACACTATTTGAGCTACATTTACTTTTTAAAAAAATCATTTTATGTTTTGGCCTAAAAACTAACAGTATTCTCTGAAGAATTCTAAATCAATGATCAACCTCATCTATAAGCTCAGCCAATTACACACTTTTCAGTGATTTAAAAATGCCTAAAAAATACGATATATTTGATTTCCTTCCTAAGTTTTTCAATTGTTTGATTTAACAAATGATCTTGACTACTGAAAATGGTATTGGAATCACAGTCAACTTCCTTCCCCAAGGACTTGAATGGTCCACATAGCTAATATAGGCATCTCTTTCTTTGGTCTGATTTTTTTTTTCTTCAGAGAGGGATAGTGAGAGAGAGAGAGAGAGAGAGAAAGAGAGAATCAATTTTATTTAGTTTTTCATATGGCTTTCATTGCTCTGAGACTTTGTTGTGTACATGGTGCTGAGGTTTGAACTTGCATACTTGCACATGCCAGGCAAGTGCGGTAACCACTGTGCCACTGCTTCACCCGCTTTGGTCTGAATTTCTGAAAAAAGTTGACATTTTCAGCTTCTTCCTTATAATCAAAGCTGTACTGTCAGTGATGGGCAGTATATTCCCCGAAGATGTATGTGAATGTGTATTCATATATATATATATATATGAATACACATATATATATATACATATATGTGTGTGTGTGTGTGTGTATACACATATATATACATATTATGTACACATAATCCCCTTGTAATTCGAAATTATATTTAATGATGAATTATATTTTAAAAATTTTTGACCAAAGTGTACCTTGAAGTCACACTCTACACTGGATGAATCACTTCTGAGGCCAAGTAAGCAAAATTCTGTATGACCATTGAATCTTTGTGATATCAAGAGAACTGATCAGTGGCACATATTTGGGGACTTCTGCAACATTGTAACTTACATTTTGTAAGGCACTCTGGCATGAGAAAAGTTTCTCAAAGACTGATAATTTTGAGATCATTTTTCAAGACCAAATTTGTGGGAAGAAAAATCAGATTTAAAAAAAAAAGTCACGTAAAAGTGAAAGGAAATTACAATGGCTATAAATGTACCTTTCTCTGATTCCTCAAATATCCTTATTGAAATTCCCTAAAATCAAGTGTGTCTGATTTGTAATTATATTTTTATTGAATCTAAGAGATTGATACCTTGATGAATGGACAAAAATGAAAATGACTTTCTTTTCTTTTTTTTAAAGAGAGAAACAACTTTATTTAGTTTTTCATATGGCCTTAGTTGGTCCAACACTTAGTTGTGTACATGGTGCTGGGGTTTGAACCCGAGTCCTCGTGCATGCCAGGCAAGCACCAAAACTGCTGAGTCACTGCTCCAGCCCCTGTGCAAACTTTCAATATTGAAAATAAACACGATATGATTTTTATCTTTCCACTTCCTCAGTAGGCATTTAAACAAACTATTGGTGTATTAGTCACAGCTGATAAGAATGGCATATTAAATAATAGGATGAAGGCAGATAAAAAAGGTTGAAATAGAGTGATTACTATTTTTGAGGAATTTTTTACACAGGCTAAAATAATAAAAGAATAATACCTCTTAAAGATCTAGAAAGACTAATGCATACAAGTGTGAATATAATAACAGAGAAACGATAAAATTAATTGAAACAAAACTTATCCAACAGGGAATTTTAAAATTTATCACATATGCTTCTAATTAATAAATAGTAGGAAACATCTGAAATCATTTTCAGATATTACAGGAACCAATACAGAAAATGTGTAAGTAGATATGCAATGACACGTGTCTATATTCTCAAAGATGAACCAAAGAACAGAAATTCTACTTGTGAAACTTTATTTAAGAAACAACTTTGAGGGCTGGAGTCATGGCTCAGCAGTTTCGTAACCCAGCACATACACAAGGAAGTGTCTGAGCAATGAAAGCCAAATGAAGTACTAAATAAAATTGATTCTCTATTCTTTCTCTCGCTCTTCCTCTCACTGTCCCTCTCTGTTAGCAGAGAATAGCTGAGTTGCTTTGGCTAAAATTTGGAATCACCTGAGGACCAAACCCTGCAACCTGAGTCTCTGGTCTGAGATTCTTATCTGGCACATAGGTTAAGGTTTTTGATTAAAACAAACAAACAAAACAAAATCAAAAAACTCCCCAAGTAGTCTTAATGTTCAGTCAGTTTTGTGTGCCAGTGCTTTCCCAATCCTACCATGCCCTAATCACCTCAAAAGCAAGTATTCCTTTCCACTTGCAAGAGAGTCCCTGGTTTGGCTACAACTCAGCTATTCTCTGCTCCCCCCCCTCAATCTGCCTCCAATTCTACTGCTACTTTGGCCTCTGTCACACTCTCTCAAGGCTGTGTATTCAAAGCTTTTATCACAATTCAATACGGAGTGCTCCTTTTAGACAAATGCATCACATTGAGCCCTTCAAAGTTTCATGATTGCCCTTAGATATGGCCTATTGATGACTACTTATTGCTTTTCACCTATTCCTTGTCTAACCAGATATTGAGAAGGAAGCAGTGATGTCATCTGACACAAACAAGGCTTAGGTACAGAAAGGACTGTCTGTGGCTTTTTCCTCAGAAGGGCTCTATGCAGGGCAGATAGTTGAATTAGTCTATAGTTTCTTCTGTAATAAAGATACCCATCACAATTGTTAATTCCTTTCAGAAAATTTCCCCCCTCAGGTCAGTACAGTTTCATTTTTATTTTGATTATTTTAGTTAAGTACATTCTATTGTAATTACTTATCAGTGTCTGTTTTTACTCCCAGAGGATTATAATCTTCTTGATACTGAGGATGTATTTTCCTACTGTTCTACCTTCTTCAAACAATTGATGGTGGTTTTGTGGATGTTGGGTTCGTGTCCTATCAGAGTCAAAGAATGAAATGGAGGGACACCAAGGCAAGTGTAGTAGACAGACTTTATTTTATAGAAAGTAAAGCATAGAGAAAATAGTAGACTTTCCCCAGAGTGGGAGAAGGAGACAGAGCGAAATAGGCAACTCAGTTTGTCCTTCGCATAGGCAGTTTACCCTTCAATTGGTCATCCTCTCCCTTCCGCCAAATCTAGAACTTGAGGATGAGAAATTCTGGTTTGGTACAGCCTTGGGTTTGTGCCTCAGGCATTCTTTCTATTGAAAGAATGTGGTGGCTAGCATAGCAGAAGGGATGCTTGCATTTGAAATCACCTTGTCAGACCCTTCTCATTAGCATTGGGGGATGTCAAATTAATCTTAAAGGGAAAAAAGTCAGTTTTTCCCTTTAATTTTGACTCCAGCATTCTAACTACTCTGACTGCCTAACTTTTTCCCCCTGTCTCACAGTCCCCAATATTATTTACCCATAGCACTTACACCTAGACACCAATGTCATTAAAAAATGCCCTTATAGGGGCTGGAGCAGTGGCTCTGCAGTTACGGCACTTGCCTGGCATGCACAAGTACACGGGTTCAAACCCCAGCACCCCATGCACACAACTGAGGGTCAGAGCAATGAAAGCCATGTGAAAAACTCAATAAAAAATGATTCTCTTTTTCTCTCTCTCTTTCTCACTGTTCTCCTCTCTTTAAAAAAAAAAAAGGTGCTCAATTAAAAAAAAAGTCCTTATAAACAGACAGCAATATTTTTCTTTTTGTTAAAGAGAGAGAAGGAGAGAATGAGAGAGACAGAGAATCAATTTTATTTATTTCAATATTTATAATCAATTTTATTTATTTATTTTTTCATCTGGCCTCTGTTTCTCCAACACTTAACTGTGTATGTGGTGCTGGGGTTTGAATCCAGGTCCTCATGCATGCCAGCCAAGCACTCCAACTGCTGAGCCATCATGTTATGGAGCTGGGGCCTTTTAGGGAAACTGAGGCAGCCCAAAGACCCCCTGCCCTCCAATTGATGTGCAGTTTTTGAAATAAGGCCAGTATTCTCTGCTCCCTCTGTTAAATGGAGTCTGGGCTGACTGTTGGACATGCTCAGACAGCAAAGAGACCCCTGGTAGCTGAGACAAGAGATTTTATTAGGAGAGGTAGCAATTTTAGCTGCTTCCAGGACCTGAGAGAACAGCAACAGGAGGCCTGGAGGGGGTGAATTTATTAGCTCTCACAGCTCTCTTGTGAGAACAGGGCTTGGGTGGGGGATTTGAAACTGCTGCTGTGCTGGGACATTGCCTAAGTGCCATCTCAGGTGTGGTGAGGTGGGGTGTGTTTCTAAAAGATTGTGCTTTGTGAGAGAGGAATTTGTATCTGCATCTAAATATGGCATCCTTATTGACAGTCACCTAACGGTTCACCCTTTTCTATTTTATAAGGGAGCAGGGCTGAAGGTCCCACTTCTGAAGCTACTTCCTGCTGATCAGGGGTGATGATTTCAGGACTGAGGTGTCTAGGGATGTTGATCTTCAAGGGGTTGGGGTCTGACCTTTACTTTATCAGCTGCCCTGGATCTTGTTGCTGTTTGCATAAGCTCCTTCGGGAGGGGCTGCTAGATTGTGTATTGTTAAACTTGAAAAACAGGGTGTGGACATGGGCTTCAGACTTTTCCAATTGGTATCACCTGCCAATTATTCTAGATCCTTCAAAAGGCGCATGTAGAGGCTTATTGGTCAAGCGTGTGCCTCCGAAATCCAGGTGTGGCAATGAATGAGCTCGAGGGGGCGGGGTGAAGGCCTTTAAAGAAGTGTCTCCAGCCAGCATTCGAGGGCTCTCTTGCCTCTTTTGGTAGAGAGCTCTTGCACTTTTCTGCTGCTCCTGGTGTTCCTGCTCCTTTGAAGGATGAGCTCTTGTCAGCAGCCGAACCTGCTTATGCCTCGATCCTGGACTTCCCAGCTTCCAGAACTCTGAGTAACTGCTGTCCATGTTTGTTCTGGAGTGCAGTCTTGCAGCGTTCTCTTGACTTGTTTGAGATCACTCAATGTTAGGCATTTTGTCAAAGCAGCACAAATGGATAAATAGACTAGGGCATTTACGTTGCCTTGAAAGAGAGATGTAAAGCATGGATATAAAAAGAGAAGTAAAGCTTGGATAAAGAAAGACTGTTTCGGGTTTCCGGCCTGTGGTTTTCCTCATCCCCAGCCCATCCCTCAGGTCAGAACCCGGCTGGACCGGGACATTCAGGGTGGCTTCCAAAGGTTGATAATGGGACAGGAACATTTGATTAATCTTGTGGTTGGTGATAACTGAAATTTGTTTGCTCAAAATTTTTCAGAGAAACTGAAAAATACAAGGCAAAGTTAGAGCAAGGAGAAAAAGAGCAGCCAGGAGTCCAGGAGGGGAAGGAGCCAAGTGGCTATTGGTCCCTGAAGCCATTCTGAGGGTGTAGACTGTTGATATATGCTTTTCAGGTCTTTGGTTAACTAAGAGTTTGAGCATTTTCCTCTACTCGGCAAGACTCATTAATGTAATAGCAGCATTCTTCCCTGAGAAAGAGACAGACTTTGCCCTTTTCAGCAACAAGCAAATCCAAAGCCCATCTATTTTGGAGAGTTATCTAGCAAGGGAGGTAATATGTCATTGGAATGAGGCCATAGAGGAGGTTATGGATCCCTGAGTCAGTTGGAGGTGGTCCTGAAAATCCTGGGCAGAGATAAGGCTGCATCCCAGTGCTTCACCTGGTGACCCCAGAGAGCCAACAGAAGTTATTAAACTTATCCCTAATAGGGCAGGAAGAAAGACAGCTCACTTTGTCCATGGGTGGGGAGTTAAAAGCCAAAAAAGTTTACCTTCCCTATAGAGAGTAAGTTGGAGAACTGCCACTGTTAGAATGCAGGTGCCTGGAGTGGAAAAACTAATGCAAGTTTATAGTGTCTTGTTGCACCAACAGAAAGTCTCCCAAGAGGCCCGGTTCATGGCTGATCCCAGCTTGGTGCACCTCTCGGTCTGAATGGGGGCGTTAGTTGTGGAGCTTGGGTCCCCATAACACTAGATGGGATTAGACTTATTCAACCCTAAGGTTCACAGTGCAACATTTTTTAATGGGGTTTAACAGGTTGCCTTATGTGACCCATCTGTGGGGTTTTTGGGCTCAGCTGCCAGGAGAGGCACAGAAAAAGCAGCAAGAGATGTCTGACCAAATGTGGGATTCATTTATAAACTTAGGAGTCAGTTGGGTCAAGTTGCTCCATGTGGGGATTGCCTGTTCTGAATTTAGGATATTTATGTAGACTTGTGTTTGTACCCTGGTTATCACATAAGCATGTTATACATATAAAATGTCACAGGGCCTAGGTGTTATAGTTGAGTGGTAAATTTTTCTGGTGTCCCTAGAGATCCATCTTTGGTCCCATGGGGCATCAATTTGATAAAAATTTTTTTTAGTTTCATCTTGATAAAGTTTGTGGTGATTGCAGTAAGTTCTATAGCATCCTCCATAGAGATCTTGGCTCGTTAAGTATTCTGAGGTAGTCTGATCAAAGGGAAAACAGGCTATTGGTGAATAGGAATTGGCAATGGAGGGTGTAATAGATTGGAGGGAAAGTTCAATACTTATGACTGTTTGGCATCCTATGAGTGAGCATTGGGCAGATCCCACCTTGTAAGTGTTCCATTGGTTCTGGGAGGTTAAATATGTCACTTGTATGGTGAATTTCCAGACATAGGTGGATGGACCTGTTGAGACAAATATGACAGAGTTAGGTTGATGAGGATGGAACAGCATGGGGAGAGAGTGTGTGCCATGAGCTCAAAAAGAAGCCACAAACCCAAATAGTAAACACAGAAAGCAAAGTGTGATAAAGTTAGACTTAAGCTTTTAGTCCTTTGGTGTCCAGTTCCAAAGAGAGAAATTACTATATGAAATAGTCCTAGGCTTAGGGTGTGGCAGTGTATGTCCTGGAAATCCTAACTAAGGCTGTACCTGTTCTGGGGAAATTTGAAGTTTGTGAAGTGATAAGAGTAGTAAGTCAGAGGTATAGGTATATTTATTTCATCAGGTATAAAGTAAAAAAAAGTTCCCTGTAGGTAGAGGTCAGATAAAAAAGTCAGAAACTGAGAGGGAGTAAGAATAGGTGAAGGTTGTGGGATCTTGTTACAGAGAAGTTATAAGAAATATTGATATCTAGACAAGGTAAGAGGGTTAGTTGGCATATAAGTTTCCTCCGAGATTAGGGAGAGTTTAGAGATCTTCAGTTTGAGCAGTCCAGTTGAGGAGGCTTGGAATTGCAGCCTGGAGGAGGATGGCAAGGAGGTATTCACCTGTAGGGATATAGGAGGTTGTGAGTTTGTGGGTTTCGGATTAGAGATGTGAAACAAGCCTGAGAGAGAGTCAAGTTTGGATGCCGTTGGAGTGGCTAGGACAACTATAGAAGGACCTTTCCATTTTGGGGAGAGGGATGAGGGGGACACCCCTGGAGGAGATGCTAAAACTAGATCTCCAGGCTGTACTCTTAGGTTGGTGGAGGAGAGAGGTTGAGGTAGAGTTTTGTCTACGTGAGATCATAAGTAAGCTCGGAGGTAATGAAGCAAGGGAAGAGAGAAAGAAGGGGGCAAAGGTGTGTCTGATGGAGATAGCCTAGGAAGAAGTGGAGGTGTCCACACATGATTTTGAATGGAGAAATATTTTATGACTTCTTTGGGAGGGCATGTATTCTGAGTAAGGACAGGGGAAAGCGTTCTACCCATTCAAGATATAACTGAAGACTGAGCTTCGTGAGAGTATTTTTGATCGTTCTAATCTTTCCACTTTTCCTGATGATTGTGGGTGAAAATGTATGTGGAAGTGCCGAGGGATTCCTAGAGTAGTGGAGAGTGTTTGAGATACTTGGGAGGTCAATTCTGGGCCATTGTCAGATTGAAATGAGGGGGGTACACCAAATCTGGGGATTATGTCCTGAAGTATGATAGAGGCAACAGTAGTTGCCCTTTTGTTGGTTGTGGAAAAAGCTTCAATCCAACCTGAAAAGGTGCCAACAAGAACAAAGGTACTTGTAACGGTGGACAGATGGCGTGTGGGTGAAGTCTATCTGCCAGTTTGAGGCTGGGAAGAGCCTTGAATCTAATGGGTGGGGAAAGGGAGGTGATATGAGGTGTATGGATTGGCATGAAGGCAAACATCACAGGATAGGGCTAAATCATGCAAGAACTTTGTATATGGGGGGTAAGAGTACAGTAACACTTAAGGAAATGTAACAAGGAGGTAGAATTGGGGTGAACTAGTTTATGTAGGTAAGTTTATGTAGGTAAGTTCTGTTTTCAGAAGAGGAATATCTCTGGGATGGGTGGTGGGTAAGGCAGCTGAGAGGAGGACAAAGGAAGAAGTATAAGGAAGTAAGGCTGACTTTTTGCTTCCTTGTGGGCCTGTTGTTGCCATGAGTTATGAATGACCGATCAGTTTGGTGGGCCTTACAGTAGATTATGGTGATAGCTTTGGGCAGTTTTAGGGCCTCTGATAGTTGAGCTGTAAGTGTGGAATTAACAATGGGAGAGACTTCTGTTGTGAGGAATCCCCTTTCCCTCCAGATGGCACTGTGAGCAAGAATGGTGTGAAAGGAATACTTGGAGTCTGTAGACTGTTAATGTATCCCTTTTTGGCAGAGTAAAGTATCAGAGCTATGAGTTCAGCTTGTTGGTTGGTGGTGCCATGAGGGGGGGGTTGGATTCCGTAAGTTTGGTGGGGGTGACTATGGCATAGCCTGCTTAACGAAAGCCATTATGAATAAAGGAGCTTCCATCCATGAACCATATGAGAGAGGTTTGGGTTAAGGGACCTTCTTGTACATGAGATGGATGAGGGAGGAAGTCCTCTAGGATTTCCAGGCAGGAGTGAAGATCTTGTGGAGCTGTGAGGCTTTTGGGGGAGGAGTGAGGCTGGATTTAGAGGAGAACAAACTTGAAAGGAAAGGGAGGAATCTTCTAAGACAGATACTTGGAGAGAGAATCCTGCAAGAGGGTAACATTTGTAGGCCTTTGTACGTTAGAAGTTCGGAGAGGTGGTGAGGAGATGACATAGTAGTAGGGGAGCCAAAGTTTAGTTTTTTTGCTTCCCAGGAGAAAACTGAGACAGCAGCCAAAGTATGGAAACAAGAGGCCCATCCACAGACAGTAGGATCTAATTTCTTTGATAGGTAGGCAACAGGGCCAAAGGACGGTCCAAATTGGTGTCCCAGTACTCTGAGGGCATAGTCCTGTGCCTCATGGATGGATGTAAAGGAGAAAGGGTCAGGATAAGTCTGGAAGGTGGAGACCTGGAGCAGAAATGAGAGCTTGTTGTAGCTTCAGAAAGGGAGTTTTAATAAAAGGGGGAAGTGGCTCAAGTGGGGGGCTCTTAGAGGCCTCATATAGAGGAGCAGCTAGAAGAGAATTATTGGGGATCCAGGAGTGTAAAAATCCCGACAGGCCAAGAAAGGAAAGGAGTTCAGATTTGGAAAAAGGAATTGGCGATAAGGAGAGGTGCTCCTTATTCTTGAGGGTTATGTATTTATATCTTGGCTTAAGGAGGACCTGCAGGTAAGAAACTTGTGTAGTGGAGAGTTGTACTTTTGAGGGAGAGACTCTGTAGCCTTTGTCTGTCAGAAAGTTAAGCAGGCATATTGTATCAGAGATGGAGGTTTGATAGGAGGGACTACACAAGCAGGAACTCAACTACATACCGAAGGAGAGAGGAATTGGGGAGAGACAACTGGGTAAGGTCATGGGCTACAGTTTGTCCAAAGAGGTGGGGTCTATCTCTAAACACCTGGGGAAGGACAGTCCAGGTAAGTTGGGAAGCAGTATGGGTATATGGGTCAATCCAGACAAAGGCAAAAAAATTCTTGGGAGTTGGAGTGTAGAGGAATGGTAAAAAAAAGCATCCTTAAGATAAATACAGAGAAATGAGAGGTAGAGGCAGGAATTAAAGATAGGAGAGTATAAGGGTTAGGGATGACCAGAGTCAAGAGGACAACAGCATCATTGATGAGGCAGAGATCCTGTACTAGGCAGAAAGAACCATTAGGTTTTTTTTTTATTCTGCCAGAATATATGTATTAAAAGGAGAGGAGGTGGGTCGGAGATAGCCTTTGGTATATGATTTTGAATGACAGGTTGTAACCCTAAAAGGCTCTTGAGAGAGAGGGGATAATGGGATTGTGAAGGGAAGTAGGTGGGATCCCTTAAGGCAATTGAATAGGGGGTAGAGGAGAGGGAAGGTGAGATGACTTCCCAGACAGTGGGATTTACCTGGGAGGGTGGTAGAGAGTATTTTATTTGGGATAGAGAAGGGGGATTGGAGATGGGAGGCACCAAGTCAGAGTAAGGAGGTGATTGGGCTAGGAGAAGTAAATGGAGGGTGGAGGAGTTGGAAAGTGGGCCAGGCTGAGTTGAAAAATGGAGTAGCACCCAATTTGGATAGTAAGTCTCATCCTAATAAGGGAACAGGAAAAGAGGGTATAATTGAATAGGAGTGGATAATAAGAGTATCAATTTGACAAGTCAAGGTTGGGGTTTTGTGGGGTACACAGGGATTGCCTTCCACCCCAACAATGGGAGTATGGGTGGGCTGGATAGGGCCACTAAAATGTAAAAGAGTAGAAAAGTAGAAAAGGTGGTCCCTGTGTTAATAAGGAAAGAAGTGGGTGTGCCTGCCACTGTAAGGGTTACCTGAGGTTCTTGACTAATGATGTTGTTGGGCCCAGAAACATTGGGCCCCCTCAGTCTTCCATTGTTAGTCCCAGAAGTTTGATTGAGGCAGAGTCTGGAGGAGTAGTGGCATCATGTTGAGGCTCAGCAGTGGCCTGTTTTCCTGCATTTGGGACATGGACATGGGAGCAAGCTTGAGCCCAGTGACCTGCCCTGCCACATCGATAACAGCATCCGAGAACTTGGCGGCTTCTAGGAGGTAGACGACGGCTGTATTGGCAGCCAGGATTCTTGAGTGGCAGGAACGGGTAGGGGTTTTAGGACGATTGAAGAGCTGTGGCTAACATCTGACATTTTTGTTTTTGCCTGTGGTTATCACCACTGTTATAAACCTTAAATGCCATGTGTAGAATTTCAGGTTGGAGTGTAAGGAGACCTCTTTCTAACTTTTAGTTTTGGATGAATGTCAGGGTAGGATTGGGAATAGAAGTATGTCATAAGAAGCTGTTGGCCCTTGGGAGAGTAAGGGTCTTGGTTAGTATATTGGGTCATAGCCTGAATTAATCTAGCCAAAAGGGCCAAAGGGTTTTTGGTCTTTTTTTGAATTATTTCCTGTAACTTTTGGAAGTTATTTGGCTTAATGGTTGCTCTCCAAAGGCCAGCCAATACACAAGTTTTTTGGTTATGACTAATTCTATGTTGAGGATTATTATATTCCCAATGAAGGTTTTGGTCAGGGATGGCTATAGCCCCAGTTGGGTGGTCTGTTTTGATGAACCTCATTGGCACGAGTTTGGGCCTGTTCCCAAACTTTTCTGTGCTCTTCAGGGGTGAGGGTATTAGAGAAGATCATGAAAATACCATGCCAGGTAAGTTCACAGGACTGGATGACATATTGAAATTACTTTATGAAGGTGGTTGGATTACAGGAGAAGGCATCCATACGCTTTTCGATTTGAGATAGATCAGAAAGGGGAAAGAGGACATGAACACAAACACCATCCTCAGTGCCTGCAACTGCACGAAGGGGAGCAAGGAGGTGGGGGGGCACAGGGTTAACAACACAGCAGCCTGGAGGACTGGGGTCGTTCTCCGGGGCTGTGGAAGCAGCGGTGGCGCCAGTGGCAGCTAGGCAATTATGTTGGGCAGGGTTGTTGTGCAGCCTAGAGAAAGTTGTGGGAGGAATGGGCAAGGGAGATACCCATGGGGTATGGAGAGAGGAAGGTAGAGCGTGATTAGGCTCTGAAGTTGGTGCAGGTTGAGGAGGAGGCTGGCAGTGGGGAGGCGGCTCATCCACTGGGTGAAAGTCAGACTGAGCAGATGGAGAAGCTGCGAGGGGAGGAGTGCCGAGGAGTGCCGCAGTAGCAGCCACTGGGGAAGGTTTTAAAGCAAGCAGTTGAGGAGGATTACAAGACAGGTAGAGATTAGGTCTAGACTGGGGAAAGGAAAAGGCTTGAATGTAGGGAATCTCTTTCCATTTGTCCGTTCATTCAACACAGCTGAGAAGATCAAAAGTGTCATGAAGCAGCCATTTTGAGAAGTTATCTAAAGGGTACTGGGGCCAGGTTTGGTTACAAAAATGAATGAGTTTGGCGGGTTTTAGGTCAGGGGTGAGATGTAGAAACTTAAGGTTGTCTAAAAGACGACCAAGAGGAGACTCCAAAAGAATGGAAGGGCCAGACCCCATAGCAATATATGCACTCCGAGTGCGTGTGGCAAAATGGATTCAAGAGTGTCCTTGAGGAGCCAGCTTCCACAAAATATCACAAGAGCATGACAAATGGGTCATCACCTTGTTTTGCCAGTGTGTGCAAGGGGTCTTGGACCCCTCCAGGGTGCTGAATACCCCAGCTCTTGGCAAAGCCAATGAGTGGGGATCCTGGATCCCCAGAGAAAATAATTCAGACCCACTTCATAGAGTTGTTGCCATGCGGAAAAAGCCCAACCCCTAGTGGACTTACCTGAAAATTGAACTTGTGTTTGGATGGACAAGGGGATGCTCAGGCTAATGGAAGCTCAGCGCCAGGGAGTCACATGGCCCAGGGCAGCTCAACCCCGAAAGAGATGGAGAGCAGGCACACTCAAGACATGAAATCTGAGTCACAGCACCATTGTTGGACACGCTCACACAACAAAGATACCCCTGGTAGCTGAGACAAGAGACTTTATTAGGAGAGGTAGCAATATGGCTGCTCCCAGGACTAGAGAGAATGGCAACATGCGGCCTGGAGTGGGTGAATTTATTAGCTGTTGCGGCTCTCTCGGAAGAATAGGGCTTGGGTGGGTGGGGGGATTTGAAACTGTGGCTGTGCCACAACATTGCCTACGTGCCATCTCAGGTGTGTGAGGTAATGTTTACTGTGGGAAAGGCTTACTGCAGCTGCACCAGGGAATTGATTATGTGCTGCCTCAGGTGTAGTGAGGTGGGATGTGCCTCTAAAAGATCGTGCTTTGTGAGAGAGGAATTTGTATCTGCATCTAAATATGACCATCACTATTGATAGTCATCTAACACTGACTGCAGATTCTGCTGCTAAAGTAGCCCATTTTCAGTGTTTGCAGCTATTCTTAGTTGAGAATTGGGGCTGGCTATGGATTTCTGAAGCCAAAATAGTGTTAGCAGTTCCCCAGCTAAAAGCTGGGTTGTGCTGCAGCTCTTGGTGAGGAAATACACCCTGGGAATTCAGTGCCAATGTTCTTGGTTCTTTTCTCATGAATTTGAAGAATAAAATCCATGGACAATCACAGAAGGGAAGCGTAAAAGGAGTAGGATTTATTTAAGGAAGGAGAGCAGGGACTCTGCAAGTCAGAGGGGTACCTGGGAGCAGAACACCATCTGATGTGTGTTAGGCCAGGGTTTATATTGGTTTGGGTATGAGCCTTGATTAAGATTCCATGGTTCCATAATCTAGCTATAGTAAATTGAGTTGCTATAAACATCGATGAAACCATATCACTATAATATGTTGATTCTAACTCTTTTGGGAAAATACCCAGGAGTGGGACAGCTGGGTTGTAAGGTGATTCCATCCTTAATTTTTTGAGGATTCTCCACACTGCTTTCCATAGTGGCTGAACCAGTTTGCAGTCCCACCAGCAGTGTAACAGTGTTCCTCTTTTCCTCTTTTCCCATAGCCCCTCCAGCATCTGTTGTTGTTTGTATTCTTCATTTTTGCCACTCTAACAGGAGTGAGGTGGTATCTCATTGAAGTTTTGATTTGCATTTCCCTTACAGCTAATGATGTAGAGCATTTTCTCATATATGAATTCTAACAACAACAGATTTTCTTATCAGGATGAACTACTCCTATCTTCCTGAATTTTAGGATCTAGTCACAAATTTCCCTCCCTTCAGGGTAATTTGTGTTCTTCCTATCAACATTACTTTTGGGCTGGCAGTTCCTCCACAGACAATAGGTAACTTGCTGAGAAATGTGTAGTATCCTGCTTACACAGGCCAGCAGGTGGCTCCCCTGCAGACAAAGTGCTTCTTGTAAGAGAAAGCTTGAGGGTCAGCACAGTGGGCCCATTTTACAGAATTGTTCTCTTAACCTTGCATTTCCACTGTTTGTCACCTAACAATTGCTCCAGTTCCAACAGATGACAATTTGGTGCAGCAATAAATTCTGTTTCGTGTGGTTGTAGGCCACCAATGACAAAAAAGTACATTCAAGTTTTAGTAATAGTTTAAAACTTGAATACTTTAATATGTTAGAGGTAACTAAAGAAAGTCATTGACATACCCATTATTAATACATTCAATATAATAGTTCCTTCACCTGGGAACATTTTAAAAAGTTAAGCCACATCCCAGACCAGTCTACACATAACATACATGTAATCTACATGTAATAAGAACCTCCATCTGATGAGATTGAAGATCTTTCCAATGCACTTTAAATAATTACTTATTTAAAACTTTTAAATCTTAAACATGCCCTGTGGATTAGAGCTACATGTTAGTTTCTATATATATTCATCTTCATATGACTTTCATATATATTTTAGCAACCTATTCAAATAAATTCCATTATATAGGATTTGGAATATTTTTCAGTATTTCCTAAACTATGGCCAAATCAATAAAAATAATTCTCAGCTTTCACAAATGCAGTAAGTTTGATGTGTATTCGACCATCTTGATTTAATAGAATTTCTCCTTCAGTTTCTTTCCCTTCTTTCACACTTGCTGCTTCTACATAGTTAGAAAAGGTCAGAGAACATAGCTGTGAGTCCTCAGCTCAGTTTAAAAGCCATCATGTTATGCCTTTAGATGAAGAACTTCACTCTGGTGTCTTAGCCACTTGGGAACTTTGCACTGCTCCACAATGTGAAGTTCAACAGAATTCTTGGTAGAGGGCCCTGTTCTTCCAGAAGATGGCCAGTTAGACATCTTTGAGCAGTTTTTGTAGGCTTTTTCCCCATCTGTCTGTTTTTCTTGGGGAGGCGCCTTCCTTGCAGAAGGTTGGCATCAGTTAGAATGGGATTGACTTCCTCAAAATAGGGATCATCCAGCAGTTTGGTGTTATCCTGTGGATTTGGAGTACTGACACCATGTTGATATTGCCTGTACTAGCTGAGTAAGAAATAAGCTGTTACTATCAACTGGGGCTCATTGTATCCTTGTCTACTGAATCTGCCTCAGAGTGGTAAGAACAGTTGGGTGGCAGCTGCTTCTCACAGACTGCTTTGCACTGTCACCATGTTAAAATTCTATATATTTTGCAGACCAGTTGAAAATATTTCTAGATATTTTCTGCTATCACTATTATCTCTATAGAATAAGAAAGAAGACAGCACTATCAGGGGATTTTTATATTACAATCTGGATATTTCTCTAATTAGGCAAGATTAATTTCAACTTTAGGCCAAATTATATTTTCAGTTAAAATAAAAAATGCCACACAATAATTCAATGTGGGTTATTACTGGAAATTATTTCTAATAAATCCAGAAAATAGTTTCTTTCCTCATCATTTCCTTTTTTCCTGTGCCTAACCTCCTGAATGTGTCTCCTCTTTTTTCTCAAAATAATTTATACAGTGTTAAGGTACATGAGATTAACATGGTTTAGGTCCTGTCTAACCCAATGATATATGTAATTTAATAATAGAAAAATGTCTAAAGCAAGAAAATGTAGCTATAATGTGGGGGTTTTGAGATGAGGCCAGATTTTGTTCCTGCTGGAGAATGGATTTTGAGCTCAGTACAGATCTCTGCAGCCAAAATAGCCCATTTCTAGTGTTTGCAGCTATTCCCAGTTAAAACTGGGAATTTGGGCTGGCTACAGGTGTCTGCAGCTGAAAAAATGTTAGCAGCTAAGAGCTGGGTTTTTCCCTGCTACTGTTGAGCAGTGCTTTGCAGCTCTTGGTATGGAAGTACACCCTGGGAATTCATTGACAATCTTCTTCTGGGTTCCTGTGTCGTGGATTTGAAGAATAAAATCCATGGGCAACCATGGAAGGGAACAGTAAAAAGACTAGGATATATTTAAGGAAGGAGAACGGAGTCTCTGGAAGGCAGAGGGATACCTGCAAGCAGGATACTAATTTATGTGGGTTAGGCCAGGGTTTATCTTGGTTTTGGGTGTGAGTCTTGATTAAGATTCATGTAAAGCAGGAATTGAAAAAAGCACCAACATCATTGGTTAAACTCTATGTAAAACAGGCATTGAAACTAAGTGTTGGGGTCTGACCTTTGCTTTATCAGCTGCTCTGGATCTTGTTGCTGTGCGCATAAGCTCCTTCAGGAAGGGCTGCTAGACTGTATATTGTTAAGCTTGAAAAACAGGGTGTGGACACGGGCTTCAGACGTTTCGCATTGGTATCACCTGCCAATTATTCTAGATCCTTCAAAGGGCGTATGTAGAGGCTTATTGGTCAAACGTGTGCCTCCAAAATCCAGGTGTGTCAATGAATGAGCTAATGTAGAGAGGCCTCGAGGGGGCGGGGTGAAGGCCTTTAAAAGAAGAGGCTCCAGCCAGCAGTCGGGAGCTCTTGCGCTCCTTCAGAAGAAGAGCTCTTGCACTTTTCTGCTGCCCGTGATGTCCCTGCTCCTTTGGGAGAGAGCTCTTGTACTTTGCTGCTGGACGTGGTGTCCCTGCTCCTTTGGGAGATGAGCTCTTGTCAGCAGCCGAACCTGCCTATGCTTTGCTCCTGAACTTCCCAGCCTTCAGAACTGTGAGAAATTGCTGTCTATGTTCTGAAATAGAGTCTTGTAGCATTGCCTTGACTTGTTTGAGATTACTTAATGGTAGGCATTTCATCATAGCAGTACAAATGAATGTTGCCTTCAAAGAGAGATGTAAAGTATGGATATATAAAAAGGAAAAGTAAAGTTTGGACAAAGAAAGACCGTTTTGGGTCTCCGGCCTGTGGTTTTTCTCAGCCCCAGCCGGTGCTTCAGGTCAGAACCCGACTGGACCAGACACTAAGCACCAAAATCATTGATGAAAATCTATGCAAAACAGGTAGCAAATCTTTCCTAGTTCCCATCTGAGTCCACCCACCTCCATTTCTTGGTTTCCTGCCTCAGGGACAAAGGAGTTGCTCCCACAAGTGAGCCTCTTTCTGGCACTTTTGCATTTGAAGGCCCTGAACTTGCCTGCTAATCTTTGTCTACTGGTTAGCTTCTAGGTGTGGTTGAATGGGGCCCATTTGCTTAACTACCTAGCCATTTTACTGCCTCTCATAATCTGTCTCAGCTACTTTAAATGTTGTATTATATTAAAAGTCATGCATTTCACAAATCTGAAGAAAATAATTTCTAACATAACTATTAGCTGCCTTTGGTTTTCTACCTGCCAACATACATTTATATGGTTGTAATCTATGTACACACCAATTGCATTCTGCTTCTATCTAATTCCTGGCACATCACATTTCTATAACAACACCTCCACCCTCCCCTAACAAAAATGACTCAAAATGAGACACTCTTTAGTATGTATATACTCTCACATTTTTTTTTCTGTGAAATTATTTCCTTTGGTTCAGTTCACAGGGAAAGTGAATTGATGTTAGGCCTGAGTAGCATTAGTTCCATCACTGATATGTATGACACTGAGAAGCTGTATCTCATACAAAAAGTGAGAGTAATACGAAAGAACCTGTTTTCTTGGGGTTATTTGGAATTTATATGAGACATCACATGTAAATTTCATGCAGTTTTTGTAAAAAGTAGAAAAAAGAATAAAGATACTGGTGTAAATTCAGGTGGAGATGTTTATTGGAGTTGTGGCTCTTGGGACAATTTCACCTGCGCTGCCATAATGAGGGCAGGCATGGGAAGTGGCGGCAGGACAGAATGGCAGGCAGGGAAATTGGCATCGCATCTTCACCAGGCACCTGGTTTTGCTGGCTAACTGGAAGTTCATGATGGGGTTGATCCTTCAGAGATTGGCTGGTGGGTCCATCAATCCACTGGAGCTTGTCAGCCAGCATCCCGATTGGCTGTTCTTTTCACGGGCAAGCTGCCCTTTGCCCTGCCCCTTAGCCAGCAGGCAGGGCCTCAGTGTCTTGACTGAAGCCATGCCCCCAGCCAGCCTAACAGTTTTCTGTAATAGAAAATGCTAAATAACTATCAGAACTAATATTTTATTCTAATATGCAAATATTTTATATTACTACCTTTCTATAGAAGATTCTACTGAGAGTGCAGAGTGGCAGCAGCTTGACTGAACTGCTGCTGAAAGAAAGTGCACAGCAGTTTAACCATGTTGTAGCCATGACAGGCTCCATTTTGACTTGTATTTGGAGTAGGCCTAAATTCCAGTTTACTAAGAATAAAGAACAATGAACAACGTTTCATACCACCAGATGAACTGACCCTTAGCAAGACCTGACAAGCCAATACCTAACACTCCAGGAACATATCAACTATATATGGTAGAAATCTGAGACAGAGGGTATGATGGCTGATAGAAATACATCATATATGTTAGAAGATCAACCAATCGTGTATTCTGCTATGCTTGAATTTCCCGCTTCGCCATGAAACCCTATAAAAATCCTGCTGTACTAGGGCTGGGCGCTCTCTCCCTAGATCCACTGCGAAGGTGACGGAGGGAGCCCAGGCTTGAGTCTGCATTAACTGATCCTCGTGTGTTTGCTTTGGATTTGGCTCTTTGGTGGTCTTTGGGGACTCAAGATCTGGGCATAACACTACCCAGTACTTACTATTTCACATCAACTATATCAGCGCTGGAAATTAATCATTTTAAAACAAATCCATATACAGAAAGAAATTTTGATACTTTAATGTTTAGAAAAATGATGCCCTATGGAATTTTATGCTATTTCATTTAGCAAGTGAGAATACATTTTTATGTATGCATAAATGCCACCATTTCTTCTATGCATTAACAATTCATTTTCTGTCTTTATATTTATTGAGGTCTTTATGGATTTTACACTCTTAAAAATGCTTTATCTGATGATCTTACTAATTTAATATTATTTTCTTACCTCATATTTATTCTTTACATGCTTGAATTAGGCAAGATTCCAATATTTGCTTACTCTGCTTTTCTACAAATTCCTATTGAATATAAAAAGGAAGTCAATTCTTGTCTTACTATGTTTTTCATTTTTGAAGGTAATAAACCAGTCTAATAACTTTTGTTGTTTTTATGAACCTGAAAAACTGATATGTGAAGGTACCAAAGTCATTCTCCAGAGAATAAGATGGATGAACATCAACTATGAAGTACCAGAGTTAATCTTAATTTTAAAATTTTTGTTTTAATGTTAGAGCTGCCCAAAGAACTGCAATTTATTGCCATTTATTCTTTCTTGAATCACCAATGATCACAGAGATTATGGAGGAAACTCAAGTATCAAATGGTTGTCTGTTTAAACTCCTTCTAGGATTTATTCCAACACAAAATTTCTGTAATTTGTGTCTATCATTACTGTATTATCTGGTCTTATTGGTTTTATTTCACAATCACCACTTCTTTGTAAATATATAGTATTCTAGAGTGTACCACTTTCTTAATTTTGTGTATATTTTCTCTGTGATTGTGAGCTCCTTAGGGAATATATGATAGGGTCTTTGTGTCTTCAGTATATAGCATAATACCTAATATTCAGAAAATAATAGATGAATATTTACTGAAGGGATGGAAGAAAATACACAAGAAAATAGTAAAGACATGTGGATACTTTGTTAGAACAAGACAATCTTTATCACTGCTCTGAAATCTTACCAAGAAAAGCCTTAGATAATAAGAAGTCATGATTTTCTCTTTCTGTGGAGAAAAATTTTTGAAGTATGTGTCTGAAGTTATCGGATATATAAGAAATAAATGTCTAGAGAAAAGCCTTCCATACATGATGAACCAGTTCAACACTACTTTATGAAGAGGCTTGTGAGGCAATGAGTCAACACTTTTGTCATTAATTTCAGGAACAGGAAATAATATCTCTCAAGATAATCAGTGAGCACATATTGCCAAGATATAATCTATAAAATGTAAAATTCTACAAAGATTGACATTTCAATGTGCAACTAAAAATAGATGATTCAATACTAAATTGTCTTAGTCTAGAACTTACTGATGACAACACACAAGAAAAGTACTCCTGAATAATTCCTGGAAAAATCTAATTGAATAAGATGATTTCCTACATCATGCAGATCTGTTCAGTGAGGAACTGGTTTCCTCTCCCATAAAAAGCCACCTCACCCAATACCATTCCTTGTCCCACTAGAACTCACATCAATAACCCATTTTGCAGAAACTATGATGACATGGTATGGTCACACAACTACATACCACTCTGCTATTCTAGCTCCAAAACTCCATATGAGGTTGTTCAACATTGTTATATTCATTTCACAGCTCATTTTCCCCTCTCTGTTCATTCTTTTTTCTCTCCATCTTCATTTTTTGATATTGTAAACACGAAGTTCCTTCTCAAAGTATGCCATCTTGGAGAAACTAACTAATAATACAAAATAGCACTGTTTTGAAGAAAACACTGTAAAACAAGCTAACTTCAGAGTTCTGTAGAAAATATTCTGTTTTACAAATGTGTTTGCCATTTTAAGGTGCTGTATAGCATCCAGTCTGTTTTTGACTATATCAAAACTTTTACACTTACTACATATTCACATAATAAAAATGTCTATATAAAAAACATATATTGTAAAAATCCATTCTATATTTTTCCTTTATTCATTTTTTATAAAATTATATCATTTAATGAGTACCAAAATTCAGGTCCAGATTCTTCTCTCAGCTCTACCACTTGTTTGCAAAATTTAAATTAAATCTTTGTGTCAATACTTTGTTATCTGCAAAAATTGGAGTCCAATTAACTTGTCTTTTTCTGCAACTTATGAAAAGTCAAAATTTTGCAAAATTGCTTCATAAATTTTGAGACCTACACAAGCATTAGGTATTCTTACAGTGTAGAAAATATCTACTGCTAAAAGTTACTTGAAAGGAATTCTGAATATCATTAAAATACCATATCGTTCAGTAGAAAAGTTTTTCCACAGGATTTGGGTATCAGAATCAGCCAATGAATTTTATCCAAAATTGAATTTTATACATATTTCATTCCCCAAAGTCAGCATGACTCTAATTTGAAAGCCAGGGAAAGACAACTATAAGCAATACTTCTTAATATCATGGATGCAGAACTGCTCAACAAAATATTAACAAATTGATGCAACAGCACATTTGAAAGATTATAACCTATGACCAAATGGGATTTATTTCTGGAATACAAGATACTTCAACAAATAAAAATTAATTACTGTAATATGCAATATTGGCAGAATGAAAGAGAAAAACCTATTATTTCAATGAAGAAAAAAGTGACAAAATTCAACATTCTTTAATGATAAAAACATGGAAAATTAGAAATAGAAGAAAACTATCTCAACATAACAAAGTCTATATTAATATCATACTTGATAATATCACATTGAAAGTACTTCCTCTAAGATTAGGAAGAAGATATGGATGTCTACTTTGCCACTTTTATTCAGCAAAAGACTAGAAATTCTCACCAGAGCAATTGGGCAAGAAAAAAAAATATAGTTCTTCAAATTGGAAAGAAGGAAGTAAAATTACTTTTCTGAGCACATGACATTATATGTAAAAAAAAGTTGAAAGTTCCACAAAAATGCTATTAAAAAAGAAATGAATTTTACAGTCATAAGTTTAAAAAAATCAACAAATAAAATTAATTTCAATTCTATAAATAGTGATCATTTCAAAGTTAAGGAAGCAGTTTAATTTAAAATAACTTCAAGAATAATAAGATAGGAGTAAATGTCAGAAAGAGGTTAAAGAATACAAAACTGACGAAAGAAATTTAAAAAGGCATAAGGAAAAGATTTTAAATTCATATATTAGAAAGTTTATTATTGTTAATATGTCCATACTAAACAAAAAAATTATAGATTATATGCACTCTCTATCAAAATTTCAATTATGCTTTACAGTAGGAAAATGAATCCTGAAATTAATGTGGAATCTCAAGGTACTGCAGATTTCTCAAACAATCTTGGAAAGAAGAATGAGGTTCAAAATTTCAAACTTCCTAATTTAAAATAAACTTCATAGATGCAGTAATAAAGCAGTGTGATACTGTCATTAAGTTAGACATATAGACCAATGGAATCAAATATAAACAACAGAAATTAAACCTTACAAGTTCAGTTACATGACATTCTGCAGGCATGCTGAGACAATTTAGGCAGGTAAAGATTATCTTTTCAGTAAATGGTAGTGGGAAAATTAAATTTTCAAATAAGAAAAAAGGAAAGAAAAAGAGGTCAAGTTGAATCATTATCTTATACCATAGACAAATATTAAATCCATATGGACAAGATCTGAAGGCAAGACCCACACAAGGATGTGTGCATGCATGTGTGTATAGGTGTGTGTGTATGTGTGTATGAAACTATTAGCATAGCAAAGAAAAAGATAACATGGAATTCATCAAAATCAAGAAGTTCTGTGCAATAAAGAACACCAAAAGTGAGAAGACAACCTATAGGAGAAAATATCTGCCAATTAAAAAAGAAAAAATATAATCTACACTACACGACATTTGTTTAGGCAGTGCCTTCCTTAACAAGACTTCCATAGCACAAGAATTAAAGCCAAGAATAAATTAATGGTATACCATTAAACTGAAAAGCTTCTACACAGCTAAAGAATTAGTCAAGAGTGTCAATCGAGAACCTACAAAATGGAAGAAAACCTTTGCCTGCTACACTTCCAACAGAGGGCTAATATCCAGAATATACAAAGAACTCAAACTGAACACCAAAACCACAAATAATACAACCAATAAATGGGATAGGGAACTAAATAGAAAATTTTCAGTGGAGGAAGTTCAAAAAGCCAATAAATATATGAGAAAATGTTTTACATCACTAACAATCAGAGAAATGCCAATCAAAACTTCACTGAGGGGGGGCTCTTCAAGATGGCGATCTGAAGACAAAAGACCTCCCCTGCACCCTCGTGACTGATCAGGATATCTCCGGCTTCTCACCAGTATTTTGAGGTGCGTGTGGGGGAATAGCATGGTGAATCACCAGTTCTAATCTTGGCACTGGTTCTGGGGAATAGAGACTTAGGAGCGGCCGGGGAGTCTTTGTTCCGCACTGCCGC